>NW_010589238.1:27834-43256 GCF_000705375.1 Tinamus guttatus | reverse complement strand
AGAGGCTGCCTCTGAGGGGGCGGCCATGTCTGCAGCGGTTGCCATCGTGTTCTGCTCTGTGCTCTGCTCTTTCTTAGCCCTCTCGCTGGAAGTCCCGCCGGCAGGAGCTGCTGCGCTGCCTCGAGCACTTCCTGCAGGCTCTCGCTAGCGGCCATCCCTTGTGCGCCCCCGCTGACTGCACCGAGGCAACGTGGGAGCGCTTCGTTGCCTGCTGCCAAGGGCAGGGTCTGCTCTCCTCACAGGCACCCGAGGCCGGGGATTGCCACTACCTGGCAAACATGCCCGCTTCTAGGCCGCTGTTCTTTATTCTGGATGACAATTTTTACTACCAAAGTATGAGATATGAAGTGTACCAGCTAGCTCGCAAATGTAATTACCCCTCATTCTCTTACATACAACCAAAGTAATATTTGGATGGTCCAGTTGTTTTCAGCTTTATAGCAAAATAACTATCAAATGGGGCACATCAACTACCTTTGCTAATTACTTTTCTAGAACATGTGCTAACTTTTAATTGCCAGACCTCTTAAAATACAGTAAGCAGAGATAACTGCTAGTGTGTTACTAGAAATTGTTAGCGCATATAAAGCTTTTGTCATATCTGTTGTTATCAGAAGTTACATCTGCTTTGATCTTCAAAGTAAAAATGCATAGACTTACAGGTTCAGAACTAGCATAGAAATTGCTAGTTCATATACAGCCATTGTCAGGCATATTGGTGCTCTCAGAGATTATCCCTCAAGCAGCTTTTAAAGTCAAACTGTCTGTTTGCATTTCTAGATTCATTGAGCTTCTGCCAGATATTTTTAGAGTGTACACTTGAACAGTGCTTGCAAAGAAATCGCCTAAGAAGTGACCCTTTACCTGATGAGACAATATATCAAATGGCAAGAAAAATAGAAATGCCAGATCTTGAGAATAATGCTTGGGAAGAGAACAGCCTCATCCTGAAAAGCTCTGAATGTGCTTTGGAGGATAAGTATGTTACTGTATTGATGCTGAAGTTTTTTAATAAGATCTGTTTTCATAAAAAGGCAGGTAAAACGTTTTTCACTATATCCACATGTTATGTAGAAAATACTCAGTATGGGGATTTCCGGAAGGTATACATAAAACCGTTCAGACATAAAAAATGTGTATATTTTTTAGTTGTTTGGAAAACTCAGTGTATTAGCTCTATTTCTAAACACCTGCTAAAAATTCACATAAATGTCTGAAGCCTTAATACAGGAAAATGACAGCTGTGGGTTTAACCATGATTATATTTCATTTATTTTTCAGTATAAATATTACTTCACTGATTACCTCACACTTTTACCTGAAAGCTTGCCTGTTTTTTTCCTGTGATATCTTTACAAGTACCAGAAGAATTAACCAAATAGTTTCACTACATGTATGTTTTACTCTCGCTTATTCTCTTAGTTTGCAGATAATTGACTTGTTGGCCAATGCTTTGGAAAATCCAGTGAAACAAAATGAAGAAAATACAGAGCAAAAGGTAGAACAACTTGTCTTTAAGGTCATGGTTCTTTCAGATGATAGGGAAGGAATGAATAACTTAAGTTATGTTCTTGTCACCACCGTGACAGGAGTTGAGAAGTGCTTCCTGCAGTTGATTGCAAAAGCTTGCACATAAAAGTTAGCTATATTTGAAGTGGCTACTACTTTTAGCCTGGTTACAAGCTGAAAAAAAAAATAATGCATTTGCCTCTATTCCTCCTTTCTGTTCATCCTTTTGGATAGGAAGTAGATCGAGCGATCTGTGCAGCTAGTACTGTCCATCAGGCTGATCAGACTTGCAGACGAATCATCTCTCAAGCAATGAAGGATGCAAAAGGTGGGCACGGCAATTGCAGCTTAGCTGGCAACCTAAGATTGAACTGCGAAATTTCTTTGGGGTGAATCATTAAGGAATCACCATCCTGCAGGTGTGACTGAGGCAATCGAATGTCATGTCAAAGACAGTCAGACATTACAAATACCCAAGTCTGTAAAATTTGTCTTTATGCATGAATCTAGAACTACAGCTTTAATTTCTTTTAGATAAAAATGTACATGCAAGTGAGATGAAGAGCCTGGCAGAAGAACTCAACAAACTCAAAGCAGAATTGTTAGAAGATCTTCGACAAGGAACTCATCTGAAAAATCCTATTTGCCAACAAAACAGCGACCCTGTAGCAAGCGTAATTTCTTCATTCCAGTATGAGGCAACCACTATAGTCAATAAATACATTTTAAAATAATGACATTTGATATTTGTTTTTTCTTCAGAATTGAAATTATTAAAAATGTAGCATGCCTTCTAGCAGAATTGCTCAGAAAAAATCATTTCTACATGGGGATCTGCTGTGTCAAAATTCCTGTATTCCTGAGCACTTGTACGGCTCCTAAGTGCCTCAGAAGGTATAAAAACAAGAGCGAAGATGGAGTTTAGGATTTGGGGCATAAAGTAGCATCTATACAATTCATTGCAGTATCTGAAGTCAGCACTTAAGACACCTGAATCCGTCTCAAGTCTCGGTTTATTTCCCTTTTTCAGAGGTCTTGGCCTCTCTGCTTGTTTCCCTGACAGCAGCTTTACAAAGAACATGAAGAGCCTTAGCCTGAATTTCACCTTTGGCTCCGCTGCGCTGTGTGCACAGAGGATGAACTCGGCTGCCCGGAACAACCCCGAAGCTGATGTTGCCTTGAGTGCTGTGATGAGAAGTGCACGCTGAAGTTCCCTTAATTAGAAAGTGTTATTTTATTCATATCTTACAAAAGCAAAGCTTCACAACATGAACTACAATAGATATAGTCATTTCAGAACTTGTCTTCTGAAAACATTCACTACACAATAAAATTTATTTTACAACTCTTAACAACTTTCATTTTTGCATACAAAATATGCTCTTTACATTGAAATACATATTATTAACAAAGCAGGTACTTAGAAGCACACACACAAAAGATTGCTCAATGAAAAATGCTTCGGCAGGGAATAGATTTTCCTGCAGCAGAACATCCATTTGCTGTAGATGCTTAAAGAAGCTTAAAATTAATGGAAAACTTGCCAGTGAAGACTTCTAAATTACATTCCCTTCGTCAAAAGAAAAAACAAACAAGCAAAACTCAAAACATTCTGGAATAAAACAAACAGTAACAGATCACGTGCTAGAAAACACCGTTAGAACGTGCCTTCTAGCACTGAATTTTATGTTAACACACCAACCAACATTTTATGTCAAAATCATCTTTATCTAAACATTGCATCCGTGAAAAGTCACCTATTACTCCCTGTTAAGCTGCTCTGCAGCTGGTTTAAGTATTAACAGAGATAACTAATCTACCAACAACTTCATTCTAATATTTGCATGTTTGGTGGAAGATTCTCGCTCAAAATACTAAGTCTGTATTAAGAGTACTATAAATAGTGCATGTTAAAAATACATCCAAAACTCTATAAAATAATCTATGAAATAAAAAACTCCACAAAGGTCATGTCTTCTAACTACAGAACAGAATCAAGCTGTGGAAACACTTCAGCTCATCCCCAAACTTTCCTGTTAATACAAGTTAAAAAGCTAATCAACACCTTATAATATATTATAAGGATTTGTTTTGTTTTTAAGTTAGTGCAGTGTAGCACGTGGAGAGCTCAATATGGAAAGTCCTACTAACCAAGGCTTGATCCTGCAGTTCCTCACAAGGATCCCTCATTGATTCTGAATGAATAAGGTTTCCTTGTGCAAGAATTACTGAGGATCATACGTTAAAATAATCTTGCAGAATTAATTCTGCTCTTTAAATTATAGTAAATGGTATATACAAAATCGTTAAAAAAAAAACCTACTATGCAAATGCACCTTCCAAACATACTCAGTAGTCAGAAGGAAATACATGTAAGTCAAGATACTGTTTGGCACAACTGAAAACGCAATATTATATTGGAAAACTAGGAATCCTAGTCCCGAAGCTGACTCCCTGTGTAGGACTAGGAAGTCAGCAGGGATCCAACCTACAGATCGGGTTGCAAAGGCAGGATGTCAACGCCTGTTGCCTCCTCCTGTTCCACCCCCTGCAAATGCTCACACGAGGAAAGACAGAAAAACAGTTTTAAAGTGTTCAAAACTTTAGATATCCAAACGTATTTTCTCTCCCTTGGGTATTCTGAAGCAGAAGAAAGTGATATTAAATCAGTAGTTTGGAAATATTTCTAAATAATTGGCAAGGTTTGGGGCTGGGTTTGTTTTTTGTTTTATGCTAAGTTCTACTATTAAGAACATGATACACTCCATCCTCAGTATGGGATCTTCTCCTGAAGGGCCCCTTTTTAAAAAAGTAATGCAGGTCCCTCTTGCTACCAGCTACTGCATTACTGACCAACCCTTTAAGCTAAAATTTCTTCCAGAGGCATCATTGCTCACAAAACCACTGGACTAAATGGCCAAAGCAAGAGCCTACATACAAAAAATACTAAGTCTAGAATGTTTACAGGCACTGCCAAAGAAAGCTCTAAAGGATGAGAAACTTTGTGAAAATGGGTCAGACCCCGCGTGAAGAACAGAAAGCTCCAACGTTTGTGCCCATCAGAGTTAATCATCTCACTACCACTAGCAGGAGGCAGAAGGAACCACGAGACAAGGAGCCCTTGGCTACTGCAGGTACCTCAGGTACCCGTGCACCTCGGAGCGCCACGCTCCCAATGCACAGAGCTGCTGCTTCCTTGTTGCTGGAGCTTCAGAAGGAAAAAAGGTTGCATTAGCTACCAAAAGGCAAGGAAAACCACCTCCATAATTTACTAAGTGTAACAGTACTTAATAATGTCTATAGTTTTAATACTTTTAGTTAAACATAGCTTTTAATATATAAAAAGATAGATCAAAAGAGACCTATTGCTTCTGCATTATTCTTTGACTAGAAGTGTAATTTTACAAATTTGTTACAAGAGCAATACCTTCCTAAAACTGGCTTCCATTTCAGTCAGCTTTACTGTAGTCCTTAAAGGAAAGCTGGACACTCAAGTGTATGACTCCAGGTCCTCTGCACATCAGTTCATGCATACAGAGCTCATGTTTTGCCTATAAATTTTTAAAAGTATAAAGCATCAAAAGGGATTTTGGGGATTATGAAGAAGGCCATTAGGTATCTAATGCATTGACAAATAAAATTTGAAATCATATATTGGTAACATAAATCCACTAAAACGGATTTTGAACCAGGCTCACTTGAAACCAAAAACTTATTTTGAGAATTGATAGCATGTTATCATTAATTTTGCACTAAATTGGCATATTTATGCCATAGCCACTATTTCATATCCACTAGACTACGCTCTGACAATAATACAGTTCCTTCAAGTAGTTAGTGGAAAATTCAACAGTAGGTAAGCTATATGAAGACAAACATGTATTTAGTTCCCAAATTTCTAATTTACTAAGGTGAAAATTCCAGCTAAAGCTTTCAGAAGAATGTTTTTTTCCTGCATATTGACCTTAAACTGAAGTCACTGCAAGTTTTTCCACTGGCCTCAGGAACCTTTAGTTGCCGTGACAATGTCAATCTGATCAACCTAAACATTGCGGCCTCAACCTCTGCTTCCAGAATATCAGTAAAAAATCTTGGTTCTGCCCTTAACAAATGCTATATGCTGCCATATTTTGCTGATAGTAAAAAGGGAATATAAGGGGAGGTTTCATTTATCTTTATGCAAGTAAGAAACTAAGGTAAAAGTGCATGTCTAAATACGGGAAAAGTAACATTCTTCACTATTTTGAAACATTGCAAATTCCTGTGTAGCATATCAAGAGCTTTTATTAATTTTGCTAGGATGTTTCCTTTAAGTTTATATTAAAGTGCCTGTCCACTAGCCTAGGTGCTTTTAAAGATGTACAGTATAAAAAAATGAACATGTGCAGTAGCTTCATGGACACCATTTGCCACCTACAATATTAGTAACAATGACTTAGTCACCCAGTCTCCCTTTGCCTGGCTGCTGCATAAACAGCTCAAACACACAGAAAAGCAGAAATCCTTCCCCCTTTTTTTGCTGTCATGTCCAAAAAGGTAACAAATGCAGGGGAGACTGAATTGAAGACAAACTGAATTCCAAGTTAGCTGGAGTTTGCCATACACTAGATTACTCGACTTCCAAGCATATAGGCAACCTACAGGTTTAGCTCGACCCAAAACAAAACTGAATAAACTCTTTTTTTAATTTGTAAACTTCTTGTTTGCTTCTACTAGGACTTCTGTTAGCGAGACAAAAATCTACTTGTGCAAATTTTTAATATGAGTACAAATCAGTTTAAGGCAGTTTGATGTCTCATAGAAAATGTGTTCTACAAGCTCTTCATTATGACGAGTTGCTTAAAAATTGCCTCCTTTAAAAAAAACAGACATTTAAAGCTATTTGGTAAAGAGCTTAAAATAAGGTGTCACGTTTTATTTTTCTTTTACATACCTAATTAGTGACTGACAAGAAAATATGTCTTTCCTGGTCTTTTCGCTCTCTTTTCCTAACAGAAATTCAGTCAGAAAATGTTATCTTCTAGCAAGGTAAGAGCTGAAGTAGTGCTTGAGGCTGAGTATGGAGAGTTTAGACAATATTAAGCAAAAACTTACCGTTAACCTTCCAGATTAAAGTAAGTTTAAAATCAAATTGTACCCATATGCGAAAAGTTGCTTCTAACTTAGAAAGTCCGTTTTTTTTCTCCAGTTTGATAATAGTTAAGTTTTTAAGAGCAAGTCTGTCTCCAAAGTAACCATACATTCATTACATTAACCTTTCACATTTTATGCTTACAATATTTTATCTTGCCTGGTAAATAGTCTGATAATTACATCTTATGTTTCAGGATGCATACTCTGCATCTGTATCTGTAGAATGTTTACAGGTATTTTAAGTGCAATCAACTTAAATTTAACAAACAAAACATGTAATTGCATTCTAATTCTTAGAACACTTTTTTAGAGCACTTTTTTTTTTTCTGAAAAACTATGTATAAATGACCACCACATCTTAGAAAAAAAAAAATTATTCCCTGGCAAGTTTTACGACAGCATAGAAATAAAAATGCCTCCTTTGTCCAATTGCTTAATGTGAAGCAATGGAAATAAGCAAGGTCTCCTTCAGCAAGTATGAAAAATATACTGTAATATGTTAAAAAACTAAGTGAAAGCATGTTCTCAGTCAGTGCTGATTATGTTGGCCTCTTGCAAAATGGCAAGCAAAGTCATACTTATTTTTACACTTACACCCACATATGTTGCACTGAAAAGGATTTTCAAACCCATGACATCCCATGTGAATAGTATAAAGGATATTGTCCGCAAAATACATGTCACAGTGCTGGCAGTGATGCAGAAGCTGAGGGTCCTGGACCGGGAGGGTCGGAGCTGGAGTACTTGGCTGGCTGTTACTGATGCTGGGAGTGCTGGTGTGGGCACTGCGATCACTGCTGGGACCGGCCACCGGGCTGTAGTTCCTCTGGTTGTGTGTTGGCCGAGGGTCTGGGCTGGTTGGAGATGAACTTTGGGGAATATTTGTTGACACGGCTGAAACTACTGCAGGTGCAGCAGGCTGCTGTATCATGAAAGGCTTTTCATCTTGACAGGAGACAACGTCAGGAGAGGCTGGGTTTTGGTTCTCAGGTGGCAAGCTAGATAACTGTCCAGCTAACGTAGATAGCTGATTTAAAGGATTATCTACCATAAGGTCTTGTGGATCTCTTGGCAACCCACCGCTCTGGGTTGTTTTTGTCATACTCTCGTACGCTTCTGCCTGGATATTTGGAATTTCATGAGCGAAATCATTAAGGTAGTCTGGTTTCTGAACCACCATGGAAGGTGGACTCAAATTAATTAATGCTCTTCTACTGTACCCCAAATTGCTGGTCTTCTTCTGCAAAACTCCCCACATTTTCTTGCTGCTTAGGGAAGACCTTGTTCCCTTGATAGGCACCATTTTATGTTTACGCCTACGGTGATGAGATAAGTTGCTTCTGTCACTGCAGCGGAAGGAACACAATTCACATTTGTATGGTTTTTCACCAGTATGTGATCGCATGTGAGCTTCTAGATGACGTTCATAAGCTGAAGCGAACGGACATAAATGGCATCTGTGTGGCTTCTCACCTGGAAAATCAAGGAAGAATATGCTAGAGCATTCCATGGAGCGTTTGAAAAACACAGTTGCTAACTGGGAGCTGGTATTCGAACAGTTCAAATTCGGCTCTGGAAACACTGCTAGTTGTGAGTTTGGAATCGTGCAACAGCAGAGCACTGTCACACATCTTTGCTTTCTTACTGAATAGGAACGTTAGGAAAGCTGTTACCTGAACTAGCAGCCATAGATACTCTGACTAGTAAGTGCAGCAATGATGCCAAGGTCTAAATGCAACACTGTTTGAGTGGTGCTCTTAGTAGGTCCTGAATCTCCCTCAGGGTCTAAGAGCATAAGCAGCTCACTAACAAAATGTCTGTCCAGCCACCAGTGTAATCATTCTGAATGGCACTTGTGTTTAAACACTGAGAAAAGGAATCCTTTTGATATGTTCCAGACAGTCGTATAGTTTAATCATCCTGGCACTACTATCTGAATAACACACTTAAACATGCATGTGCCTGAGAACTGAATTTTCTAAAAGGATTCTGTGGCCAAAGGGCTATTGAAGGAAACAAAGGCCAATGAATCCCTGGACAACTGCAGGCTCTCTCAGAAGTAGTAGGTTTGTCCACCCTGAAAGTTTCAGCTTTGCTCTACCACAAAACAACATTTAGATTTATTCCTGTTGTTACTTTTTGAAGTCTTTAAAAAAACATCCAAAAACAATTATAGGTCAACACATTTGTAATGCAATTACTTTGGACTTTTAGTCTCTATTTCATAGAGTGATCTTTTAGAAGTTTTTAAGAGCCAAGTCTAGAATGTTAGAAATGCCAAAAGCATTTGATACACACCCAGGTGCTGGGTCTTTGCGTTTATAAGATTATGCTCACATCTACAATGCTAGGGCACCTTCTAAATTGCTGTTACGCAAATGGTTCTCCTACAACTCAGCATGACAAACCCTAAAAATGAGTGTGATCTTGTCTCTGGTCTTAAAGGTCTTTTGAAGCATTTTATACTACCGTAAAAACAGGACAATACATTTATTTTGTGGCTTTCAAAATCTATTATCCAGAATGGCCATGAAAGCCAGAGGTCTGAATGCAGTGAGGGCCACTATTACACTGCAAGCACCATGCAAGCCCTGTAAGTGGCATGTGACTGATATGGAAAGACAGGAAAACCCCACCATGCCGAGCATCCCATATGGGACCACAGCTTGGGATTCTGAGTAACAATTTTTTCCCCTCTAGCTCTTCAAGAAGAAAGAAAATTTCCATGCTCCCTCTAGCTATCTAATTCACACCAACTGCAACCGCTATTTTTCTAAGAGTGCACGTACCCACGCGCAAATGTGTGCATACATATACGTAAAGCTGTGGTATAAATGGCCATGTAAAGGCTGAGAGAAACTCCCCGCTTACAGGGACTATCTCTGCATGAGTAGCTTACGCCACTCTAAAACTGGTTACACAGAGATGAAGATCTGCATCCCACATTGCAAGTCTTCAGTCCAACACAGCTCGCAAATAACTATTTTTGCAGCTTTAGTGCAGCTGTTTGACTCACCATTAAATTTATTCTGCAGTAAGCTTCACTTAATAACTGTTGCTTGATTACCCTTGGGCCCTCACTATTTTAGCTGATTTTGTGCTGTACTTCAATGTTATCCAGGAGAGATTATTTGTTTACTT
This sequence comes from Tinamus guttatus, assembly GCF_000705375.1. The sequence goes on along the minus strand of NW_010589238.1, from coordinate 33,473 downwards.
GCATTACTTTTTTGTAGTAATTGTTACTTGGTTGGATGTCTTACACTGCTCTGAAACTAATGGTCAGCTATTATGTCCCCATTTTAATGTTGATTTAGTCTAACCTTTCATGGTCCATGCAAGCTGTGTATTAGCTTTTTGCCATGCCTCCCCACCAAGTTTCTGAGTAGAACCATGCTCAGGTTTTAAATCTCCTTGCCTGTAAATGAAGAAAAACCTCCTTTGTACTGGAGTACCTTGGCTCTGTGCAAAGAAACAAAGTGGGTCCTTCCAAAAGAGCTATTAGGGTAAAAGGTAAATGCTGTCACCAACAGGCCACCATGCAGTGCTCTATTAAAATTAAGTATATGAAATCTATTGTAAGAAAGGAAATGGGAAACAATACAAGAAGAAAAGGCTCTCAGACAGACTCAGATTCCTGTCTATATTATAAAACTGAGTAGACTGGTATAGTGAAATGAACTGGTGACACTGGACACTGGTACTGCGGTGGGCATCAGACAACTTCTGAACCAGAGATTTGGCTACAAAGCACTCACTGTATGAAGTTGTGTCCCAATTACAGAGGCTCTTTGATACACAGAAGGCTGACACCCTGCTGTACCTCTCTCACTGCTAGCCAGCTTTCTCCTGCTGAGGTCGTTCACACTGCATGATTTGGTAGCATGTAGTGATGTTTGCCTTGAAGTCAGCTACCTTTTCCTAGCACCTTTGATCAAATGAGTCAAGCACATAACCCCCAGTATTAGCAATACTTCAGAAGCACTGACACGACAGCCAGCCCACACGGAAAGCTGTTCTGCCACTTGTCCCCAAAACATGAAGTTACAGCTACCTATTTCTTTTAAATAAAGGCCATCACTTTTGTATGCTGTTTGTCTCCTCACCATCCCCTGGATGCGCTACTGCACTAACAGTATTATGTATTATAGAAACAACTCAAAATGTCAGTCAAGACAAAGGATTATGCTTCACCCTAAGCAAAGGGTTTTCTTATTACCTTAAGTTGCATAGCCCAGGCAGTGCTTGCAACTCAGTAATTACTGTGGAGTCAAAGATTCTTGTGGACACTCCCTAGCCTCACAACTTGGAGCTGGAATCTTTCTTTTACTTGCATACATATTATGCTACGACCGTGCTGAAAGCGTCCAAATTTGCAGCATGTAGTGATCTGCTACCTCAAGCCACTCCATGAGCTCTACTACCTAATATAGTTGCAGGATAACAAAACATTTTGAAAACACAAATGAATTGTTAATCTAAAATCGGAGAGCATAATAAAGGCAGATGAGAGTATAATAAAGGTAGATGAGAAAGAATGCTGACCCTGAACCAACAGCCACATAAAGATGGAATGCTTGATTTTTCTTTCTAGTTCAGCTAAACTTTATGACAGTGAACATTAACTGACAAGGTTATTTCTATTGTTCCATCTGAGGAACTCCATGAACGCAACAACAAAAACAGACACACAACAGAACAAACTACAAGATTTAGCAAGCACACAATACTGAATACTCTATCAGCAATTCCAGCTTCTGTCACAGCTCTCAGTCAATCTACTCATGTGGACAACTGGCCAGTAGTAACTGAGGATTTGGCGATGGAGTTTTTAGATGGCAACAGCCCTATACTACTGAAAACAGGTAATTTGGAAGTTGATGGGTTACTTCTGCAGCACCATTTGTCATGCCAAAGCACTGCAGTCACTGCTTTAAACCTGCAGCATGTTTTTTTTCCCTCTATTAGACAACCTACATGCCCAGAAACTGCATTGTGCAAAGCAAAGCTTTTAAAATACCCTTCCTGCTGTCCATGTATCACATGAAACAAATAGGTAGACGAAGCTGTAGCTGCTGCTGCTTTATCCAAAAAACAAGTTTAAAAAAGTTGAAAACACATTGTCGCTTTGCAGATCTGTAGCAAGCCGCGTGCCAGCAGCGCATCAAATGCAGGTGCACAAGTCAGAGTATTTTCTTCATTATTAGAACTGCATAAAACTTCCACTGGGAATCCAAAACCAGCAACAGCTACACATAGAGGTAGCTTATGGTAGCACAAGAGATGAATTTACAAGATTTTCAGCCTGAACCTCAGAAATCTGATTTCTAACTGCTCGTCCCTTTCTGTCCCATCATGGATTGTAGAAACAAGGCACAAAAGGAGCACCAGCTTCCCAGCAACGCATCCCTGGAGTATTTATGCAGAAGCAATGGTTTAGCACAGTTAGCATCTGACTAACAACTGTACCTAAAGAGATTAATATCCAAGGTGCAACAGTATGTTTTCCTTTAAAACAAATCCTAGAATGCCATCTATGTAATTCAGTGGAAAAGACAGAGTTGAAAGTCTTCAGACAGCCCATACATTGGCATACTCCAGATCTACAACAACTTCTATTCTTTGCAAAACACTTTTTTTTTTCTTATTGCTATAGTTAACAGCCATATTATCTTCTGAATCATTTGAATATGCTATGCAGGCACTAAAGGAAGACTTTAAAAAGACCTTTCACTTGTGTTTTCTCTCAACTACCAAAAAATCAGCGCTGATTTCACAAACAGGTCAGGATATCCTAACCTTTACTGTGAATCTGGCTTCTAACTGTTGAGTAACTCTAATGACGAGCGCACTGCTTGAAGACGTAAATTGCTCGTGCACAGTTCACAACACTGAGATGGTACCACAAAGCCTCCCAACAAAGTACTGTAGAATATTCCATACCTGTATGAATTCTGATATGCTCTATGAGCCGCGCTGTTCCTTTGCTGGCGTAGTTGCAATATCGACACTTTAACTTTCCATCAAATGTCCTTTCAAACCCATCCACTAACATTCCTGAGTTTTCATCCAGTGAGACTTCAACAGAAGGATGATCTAGCCCATTCTGATCCCCTTCTGTCCCAGCTGCAAATAATGCAGAGATTTTGATGAAGAATCACTGGGGTACTATGTACAATGACAACAGGCCAAATATCTTTATGCATTTTTATACCTTTGGTCTTTAAATAGCAAAGACAGAACCATGATAAACAACCCTTGATTAAAACAAACACACATACACATTTTTTCTGGAAAACTACTACCAGAAAGGTTTCCATGCAGTTGTAACAGTCGGTATAATTGTCTGCAATGTGACCAGTGATGTCATTTGGCATCACTGAAATTGGTTTACCTCCCTGAAGAGTCTCTGCTTCCTTGTCGCCACTAACCGATCCAGAAATCATATTTACGTGGTGAGTCTGCTGGGTAAGGTATTCCTGAAAATCTTTTACAAAGTCCAGGGGTTCTGGTTTCTTTTCACCCATATTCACACTTTAAGTTTACAATCTCTTCTGCCTGGAAAGAAAAATATCTTCAAATCATAAGTGCATCTGACTGCATTCATGGGAAAAAAAAAAAAGGGTTCTGTAAGTGAAGGATTACTACTGTCATGTTAAATAATACATTGTAAATATACAAACTGACAACCATAAGAATGTTATGTTTAGAATTCTTATTCCTGAGGAAACAGTTTTTTGCAACATTATTGTAAGTTTAGTAATCTATATTATATATCTCTATATTATAGAGATATAATAATATATAATCATACTTAAGTATTATCTAATATAAGAATACATACTATATTTATATAATATAGAGTAATGTATTATTATATGATAATATAAAGTAAAATAATATATAATTATTTATTATTATTATATAATAATACCCTACGTAAGAATAATAACAGTAATATAAGTACAGTATATAAAATAGGACAAAATTACATAGCAATCAAAAATCAATAACATATTGCTTGACTTGTTTAAAATAGTAATAACAATAATAATATCAAAAGGACTGTACCTGAAATTCAGTTCCCTGCTAAGTAGCAGACATGCTCCAAAAGGTATTCCCAGTAGGTCAGATTGAAAGCAGGGAGCACAGCTCTCCCACTTTTCCTGGAAGGAAAAAAAAGTATGTATAAAAATCTATAAATCTGCTATTCTTTCCCCCTCCCCAAGAGCTGTAAGAAATACACTTGGGAAAAAATAAAAAATAAACAAACAATTGCTAACACTTTACTGATAAAAATTTTATTAAAACGTTTTATTTCTAGCAAGACGTTTTCAAAAACTGCATCTACTTCTCCCTCTCACTGATAGTCTGAGAGAATTAAATATATTCTCTGGTAAACAAACGATTCCGCAAAACTCGGGAAGTCCGTCATGGACCATGGTCAGGCAGTCTCTGACCTTGTGAAACTGACTGAATGTCACTAATTAGCAAGGATGGAAAGAAGTTCTGCACAAAGCAATATGTCAAAATAGTCTTATCCTAAAACTTTAGTATCCTACTATGCATAAGATATAAGATCTTAACCCATTTTATTATTTTGCATTTAAATAATAAAAAGATTCACCAGATAGCACTTGTCATAGTCTTTTGAAGTACTATAGATGGCATCGTTAGAATCTCAATTTGAAATGAATTTGTGCAGATGGAACTTAGGACTCTGTCCAAAAGACTGCAGTGACTGCACATTGTTATTACTGGTGCCCGTATTTAGAAATCATTTATAATGCTGCCCTTTCAATAGCCAAATTTTTTTGATTTCCAACACCTACTACACAAAATGTTAAGTGACCTTCAGACCTCACCTGGTCCCAAATTCAAGACCATATTTGATACTAAAAACATCCTCCTATATTTTCAAAACTAGTTAGTTCATTTTGTTACTGCGATGGAACTCCAGTTCTCAAAGTATAAACTAATCCATTGCATCTCACTACTTTATTCTGCTTGTTAGGTATGACTGTAATCAGTTTCATCCAAGTTTTGCAACAGGTGTTTCTTAAAACCTGTTCTCTCTGCTTGTGGAGTTACAGCACAAAACTGAGCGCCTCGCAGATGCTATTTTGGGCACTCAGACAAGCATATTTTTCCCCAACAAGCCCAAACAGGCTCAATCATTATCATCACTACAGTAGCTCTGACGTATCCATTTCTCCTACCCTCTTTCAGTTGTCACCAGCCTCCTCTCGGCTTAAGTTAATTTGTTTTCCATTTGTTGGGGTCTCCTGCAATAAAACAAAGACACAAGAGACACGCATTAAACACAGGCAAGGGGGGCAGAGGATGAAGTAATGCTGAGTCCTCATCGCGCCATCCTTCAGCAAATTATAACCGTAATTTAAAATTAAACCACTTTATATGCTGAATGGTTCAACATGAATCAACACTGAAGCTCTGTATTTTCATAGAATAACCTGCGTATCCCTCTTTGTAAGGTATAAGAACTTAACTGCTTACTTTATTTACATTTTAAGGGAAGTTACAAATGATTTCGGAGCATCAAAGTGGGAGAAGACGTTACATTTGGGGACCACTTGCATAAAACCTCTGCCCTCCGCCTCATCACTTTACCTCACAGAAGCCGCCCTTCTTCTTTAAAAGCAGACAAATTGCCACGGCTTAACAGTTGCCTCAAACATTAGTACGTTCGGAAAGGTCTGCGGCGAGGCATTTGCCATACGATTAAGTTTTGTTTTGCAGCGACAGGAGGGGCTGCTCCCCTTATCAGCAAAGAACAACGCAAACGAGGCGTTTGAGACACCGCCGCCGCGCACTGAGAGACACCAACAAGCGCAACC
>NW_010589238.1:0-27489 GCF_000705375.1 Tinamus guttatus | reverse complement strand
GGGGCGGAGGCCAGCCTGGAAATGCCTCTTTTCTGATTTGTTATTTTTCTCCGCCCTCCTTCCCCCCTTTTTCTTTCTTTCCGTGTTTGTTTTGTGGTTTTGTAGCGCTGGGTGACTTTCCGCGGAAGGTTCTTCCAAGTCTTGTGCAACAGGCAGAAGACTTGGCGAGCTGCCTGGAAGGGGGGACAGGGACACGGTTCTGTCAGCAGAGGATGTCGGTTGTAAATATCTCCTTATCCGCATGGGCAGAAGACTACGCACGGCTGTTTGTTTGTTTGAGTACTTCCAAGTCAATGAAGTGGTTGAAAACCACTTGCTGTGCCGGCTGGGAAGAGGTGCTAGCCAGGGACCTTCTGGTGAATGACCGTTTAAAGTCGTGTTAATGACATAATGACCGTGTTAACTCTTAAATAGGGAGAAATTGCCGCAAGCTCGCTGTGGAGAAGACTTTTGGGAAGATGGATACTTCTAGGGAAAGTGTAGGAGTGAAAGCCATTGAGGAAGGCAAAGTAAGATTAGGAAAACAGACTCCTGCAACCTTTTTTTTGTTTACTTCTTAGTGTTGCTACCAACCGCCACCATTAAAATCCCATTCTGAACTGTAAAACAATCAGAAGGAAGCCGAAAGGCTTGAGGCTCTTAACTGTATTCAAAGCTAAGCAATGAAAAAAATCAATGTTATCAGCAGCTCTGAAAACAATTTTCAAGTACAAGCTTGTAGCAGGACAACCAGTCTGAATTTTCTAGCAGTATAAATCACTGTCCTACCTGTAGGAGAAAAAAAAAAAAAGGAAAGGAATGTGGGAAAGCAACATCCATGCATTTGAGTAGCACATATGTAAACACCCTTGAAACACCTGAAATTTTGTAATGCTCTGTGACTTCTAGGAATAAAAATGTAAACAATGTATTGAACTGGTTTTTGAATCTAAATGTTGAAATCAAATCACTTTAGTACTAAGCTGTTGCTTGGGAGTGAAATGCATCCAGCTAGCCATGGTATCATCCTACTGTTTTTAAGTCTTCAAAATTAACTTGTTATTAATGTTTCTTTTGTCCTCTAGCACTGTCTCTGTAAGATATCAAGCAGCTACTTGAACTGCTTTTGCAGGTCTGTGCTTAGGCCTGCCTTATTAGCTCTGCTGCTCTCAAGTGAGACATGGGGTAGACAAAAACTTCTGGGCAGGGTTGATGAGCTGCAGGTGGGCCTTCCCGCAGGAGGGGGAATTGACTCAAGGACGGCTTCCTTGAGCATTGACTTTCTCAAAACCTTTTGCCTTGTTCCCAACAATAGGTCTCCTATAATTGCCATAAGCTGTAACAAGCACTGAATTATTTTATTGTGCAGTACCGCTGCTTGCTAGCCAGGTGTTTGGCAGGTCACATCTGCTGATGTAGCCCCATGTACTTTTGCTTGAACATGCTGAGTATGGCAGTGTGTTCTGTTCTGCTTCCTAAAAATCCTTGCATTTTTCCCAGGTGGTTTTTTTGTTGTTGTTTTTTGTTGTTGTTGTTGTTGTTTTCGGTTTTGTTTAGCAGTGGTTAAGCTTAGCAGTTTCCAGCTCTTGTTTACTAGCAAGCCTTGAACTAATTTCAAGATCCTTGAGGAAGAAAAATGAGAAAAGGAAGATGTCTTATCAGAGCTACTAAATGGTTTGAATTAGGGCCACAAAATGAAGGAGTGGAGGAAGTGTGTATCAAAGAACAGGCAGGAGACATCTCTGCAATGATTTCAGCATTGCATATGTTAGATTTAATCTAACTCAGTCCTAGTAGAAAATAGAGATTTGTTTAGAGCATATATATGAGGTGCTGTGAGTTATCATTTTGTGCTTCAATTTTACTTCGCCTAAAAACATTTACAGCCTACTTTTGTTACTGCTCAAAAAGATCCAATTTGTGCATTAACTTGTACAATTAACAAAGTACACAACTTTTTAAAGCTGTACAAGTTAATCTGGTAATGTTTAACCACACACCCACCAGTAAAGTGGTTTTCAGAGCTCCTGGAGTTAGGTAGGGCTTACATGGCTTCCTTCAGCTGACTGTACGAAATCAGAGCTTTTTCTACTGTCTCCCATTTTCTCTTCTTGCAAATAAAACACAGCTGTTAGCAATACAAACAGAAGTATTTGGTCAAAAAAAACCTGTAATTTGTATTTTGAATTGGATAGTGCTCTATATGCATTTAGTGCTCTTTTCACCTGTGTTGTAGGTGGTTCTACACCCAAGTATAATCCCAAGAAAACACAGATGATGCCTAGAGTTGCCAGTTGTTGCCTCAGTGGTTGAGGGTCGTGCTCGCAACAACTGAGTTGTTGCTACAGCATGTACCATTCTTGCAGCTTCGAAAAGCTGTGTATTCTCAAAAAGGCATTGTGTGTTTTTCCTGACAGTTCTTAGTTAACACTGGTGAAATACTGTGATTCATCATTGGTTATGTCAGCATAAAAGAATAATGTGCTTTTATTTCTACTTGAAATAAAGTAGAAGCACAAAGTATGTGTTGTTTGTAGTCAGATATCTAACTGCTTAAGAAGATCTTTGTAATGTGTGTGTGCACACGTGTTTATACATGTATATTACATATACATTTTTGCCTCTCAAACCTTGCCAGAAGTACAAGCTTGTAGCAGTGACAAGTTTTTAGTCTTGCACATCTGGGTGTTGATTCTTCCTACTCCGTTTTGTATGCAATCTATTCCTGATGGTTTCCAGAACACAATTACCCATATTTTCCTTCTGTTAAAGCAACTTTTCTATTTGTTTTCTGTATAGAAAGTCTATGGTGAGTCCAGCAATTTAGGCTTTATTTAGAATGTTTAATCTGTATTTAAAGTGTTGCAGCTACTGCTGATCACTCAAAGTTGGTATTCCTGAATCCAGTCCTGCTAGTCGGTATTTGTTTTACATGGCCAGGAGTGTTGAATATGAATTATTTGCAGGAATATTTACTTTCTAATAACTTCTTACTCTTGGGGGTCATTCATGATTAGTTATTCTCAAGGATTTGGGGCTTCCTTACTAGAAGAGGGTTGGTCATCTTGCCTCTAGGACAATAGGAGTCCATAAGTCTGTTTTACATGAGCTTTTTTAGCCAGTGACATGACAGGTGTTGAAACCCAGCATGAAAGAGTGAATTATTAGAAGATCAAAGGAATTTGGAGTTCCTGACCCCAAGTTCCAGCCATTTTTTTGAGAAATGCTATCGTGATGTCAGTGTCCTGCCTTCTGTGGCCTCAGTGGAAGTCTTTGCAGTGCAGTTGTTCCATTTGCTTGCTGCAAGGTTAAGAGTGTATGCTAGTAAAAAATGAGTTTTATCAGGAATATGCTCACGCATATATCATTTTTATGGCACAGCTATGTCTGTTAGGGATTTGTCAGCAGTTGTCTTGGTCAGAATTGACTATCTCTCTACTCTGGATTCCCAGAGCAATAGGGACAGGAATCTGTAGCAAAGATCTGATCTTTAGAAGTGAACCACATAGCAAGTTGCATTTGGGGAGCTGTAAAAGCCAAGCCACCTTTCTGTTGCCTCCTTGATCATGGTCATTAGATCCGTGCTTCTCTTCAGAATAGTGCTTTTCAGGGATATGCTTTGTAGCAGGTTAGCTACTCTAAGCATCTTACTTGTGGAGGTGTATTATGAAAGTTAGTATAACAAAAACAAAACCCTAGGAATTTATTCTGTGTTTAGAAAATTAGTTAAATTTCAAACCAAGGATTTGTTGCTTTCCAAAGCATGCTGTTACCAACTTAAGTCTTTGAACATTAAGTAATTTATAGTTTCCCAAAATATGAAACCAAGTATCTATCACATTATATGTCCACCCACCTGACAACCACTAGATGTAACTTGCTTCCAAAACTCGCCATCTGTTCTGTTAGTTGTTGTGACTTGTCAGATTTTGCCACATATGCTTAGTACCATTCCCAATATAGTAAATCACTCTATAGCACCTCTGCTGCCTGGACTGGATAACCTCTGCTTCTCCCTGTGATTTGAGATTGTGGATGTTGTGCACAAATGCAGAGAGGCTGCTGCATTTAAGTATTATTTGCTCACCTTCTAGTCCTTCCTGTCCTTTTTTAAACCAATCAATGGAATAAGATACTTTAATTGATAGTGTTATAGTGTTGAAAAGTACTAACTAGAGTGGTTAAATTACTATATAGGTAACTGCAGGATTTAAATGAACTATATAGAAACATTCAGATGTCAGGCCTTGATTTAAAAAATGCAGTTTCACTCTGAAAATTATCAAGTGCTGTGTTTGGATACAAAAATTCTGATATAAAAGCTGTGCTATTTCACAGCCAAAGACTAATAATCCAACAAAAGTATCATTTGATTACTTTAGAAGTGAGTTGTTAGCCCTTAGAAAATCAAGAAGACTGCATCTGTTTTTAGAGTTGATTGGCCTTCTGTAAAGGTAAAACCACCCATGTCTAGTTTGCTTTTTCTTTTATCATACATGTTAGTAAAGAGGTGAATTTTGACAAAATATACACTTTCTAGTAAGACTACCACAGTACATTTTCAAAGTAATGATAATATTTTGTTTTACAAATGAATGTTTATTTGCCCTAAATATTAGAATTGTCTGAGAAACTAATAACATTTGTGACTTTCTTGTAAAATAGCGTTGTGCTAGCAATTTTCTAGGAAGCAATCATTTGGAGTTTAAAATATCAGCAAAGGAAGGGTAATTAAGGGGTATTTTGTGTTGGCATGTGTGCATGGAGTGTTGCACGTTCTCAGAACCATTTGAGTTAGACGTTGAAAATAATCTTCTGGAGTTGTATTTCCTATCCAGTTACCAAATAAAAACAGCAGGTAAAAGTGTTTGTTGCTGTCTGTCTGCAGATATTGAAACAATGAAGCTTCTGTTTCTTATTAACTGTTCTGATGTTGCGTTCTTTGTCAACAGCTGAGAAGAACTATGCTGGTGTACCCTTCCTGGAAGGCTTCTCCGTGTGTCTTTGCATCTTCCAAATCAGGACTTAGGCCAAACCTAGCCAGTGAGGGGGTTGTCCGTGCTCCACTTCAGACATTCACAGAAGAAGAGATAATGCTGAAAAATATGGGTACTTATTGTCTGTGTGATTAAAATTCAGAAATGACATGGGGAATTTTAGCTTATTTCTTCTTCTTATTTACTTTCAGCTACATATTGAAAATTTTCTGTGTTTGATTTTAAAATTGCTTTAGTTCTTAAGAGGGGAAAAAAGTGATATTCTGTGTTTTTGGTTCTTCTCTATTCCAAGCCATAGTACAGTTTACTTTTCATAAATGTGTAATAACTTCTTTAAACCATTATTAATGTAAAAGTGATGTTTCATGCATTGACTTGTGTCTATTCCAAAATATTTGGTTCAGCTACGTTGAAATCTCTGAAAGCCAACAAGAGCAGTCAACATGCACCCTGTGAGTGGCAGATGTGATAAGTGTTCCACAGTCAGGCCTATGTGAAGACAGTGCTTTAGAAAGAATTTTGAAAGAAAAGGAGAAAGTGAGGGCCTGGATATTTGGAGAAGTTCATAAAAGGCTTGGGCTATGTTACTAGCAGAATTTTGTGCACTCAAAATAACATGCATTAAAACTTGAGACCGTCTTTGCTAAACACAATTTTTAAAGAAAGATACAGCTAACAGAGTAAGAGGTATATTTGAAATACTTTTGGGGTGGGGGAAGATCAACTAATGTCACACAAAAGCATAGCTGAAATCCTTTTGGGGTTTCTAAATCTATAAGCAGTATTTGTTTCAGAGTTTCTCTTTTAAAAGAAGTCAGAAAACATTTTGTTAAATGAGCCTCATGGTACTGTTTTAGTTGAGCAACTTTTTGGTCTTCAAAGTAGTTGCCTAGGAGACTCAGAGAATCACAAGTGCTGTATTGTTATATGGATCTCAAAAAGGAGTTTTAGAATACTTATACTATTTCTTTCTTCTCTTCATTACAGTGAAAAAATTTGCTCAGGAACGAGTTGCACCTTTGGTGCAAAAAATGGATGAGAATTCGAAACTGGAAGAATCTGTAATAAAGGGATTGTTTGAGCAAGGGGTCTGCACACTTTTCTTATTTTTAGTCAGAAAATTATGTTAATATAGATTAATAGCTGTGCACTTATCAGTTTTTTGGGTGAAAGGATTCAGATATATAGGTCAAGTAAACTGATGAGTCATTAAATTGTGGAATTATCGACAGAGGGATAACTTTCTCTTCTACTGCATTATCACTCTTTTATTGTAGTATTTTGTCCATCTCTTTTTATCCTTGTACTACATTCTTCATGTTAGTTTTGAGTCCTTTTCCTTTTTTCTTAGATAAGCATAATTGTGCAGAATCCTAGAATTGGCTTGACTGTCATAATGCTGCTGGAAAAGGGTTCCAGGAGTGCTAATTGGGCAGCCAGTTATTGCAGGCAACCTATTGATTGTTCCTGGAGTAGATTAAAATTAAATCTTTTAATCTTAGTTTTTTTCCTGCTATCAAACTTGAAATCTGTGCTTAGAATGTCGTTTTACACAATAAAAATGCTAAATGTAGGAGTTACTACAGTTTTTCCACTGCAGTTAAACATTGCAATTATTACAGAAAATTTGATTAGTTAGGGTCATGATTGGCCTGTCTGTTGCACAAGTGTGTTTTTCCTTGCATGAATGAACTATCAACTTCTATAAGGAGTTGTTAGCTTGTTGTCTTAAGGGTATTGAAGGAAAATATGTCTTAGGTAAGAGTATGTAAATAGTTGTCTTTTCTCTTAATCTCTAGTATCATCTTGGCTAAGAAGGTGTTGACTGATGTGAGAAAATGTGTATTTGTGCTCTTTTAGCTGATGAGTATTGAGCTTGGGGAAGAATATGGAGGGACTGGAGCTTCATTTTTTTCGACAATATTGGCAGTAGAAGAACTGTCCAAAGTTGATCCATCTGTAGCTCTTCTCTGTGAGCTCCAAAATACACTAACCAATAAGTTGTTTACCATACATGGATCAGAAGAGCAAAAGAGAACTTACTTGCCTAGAGTGGCTAAAGATACGGTGAGTTAAAGTCTCATTTTACTAATTAATATTTTTTAAAATAGTTATGTAATGTTAGCATCTTTTCCTGTGATTAAATGGTCAACTGTATCATTAGGAAATATTTTCATGTATGAACTCTGAAACTTTTCTTTTTTTGGGAGCTAAAATTTGTGGTGATATGGCCTGATCATTAGTAGCTGAGAGGTTAAAGATGGAAAAGCACTTACTTTCATTGAGACTTAATTTACTATAGAAAAGAACTTTAAAGCAGTTGATTTTTGAGAAGCTTGTAACTGCAGTCTGTATTCTAAATCTCCACCTCTGCATTTTCATTACCTTGATGCAACTTAAAATAGTTGATTTTTACAGGCTTGTTTCATTATTATTTTCCTTTCAAAACTTGTTGTGTATGCCAATATATGCAATAAGAAATAATACTATTTTTTTCAATTGGTAGATAGGCAGTTTCTGTCTGTCGGAGGCTGGATCTGGGAGTGATGCATTTTCTTTGAAGACTCGAGCGGAAAAGAAAGGAGACTACTATATCATCAATGGCTCAAAGATGTGGATTAGCTTTGCAGAACACGCAGGAGTTTTCTTTGTGATGGCAAATACAGATCCTGCTTTGGTAATTTCCCAAGGAATAGTTTTATTTTCAGTGACAGATTATAATATACTACTGGGTTTATATAAATAAACTGTTATTGGTTTCTTTGCACCTTTTCCTAACTGAAATCAACATATTTTGAGAAATGTTTTCAAGGGGGAGAAACTACTGCACAGTTTAATATATTTCTCTCAGCAAGAAAAATAAACATGATAGTCTTATTTGCGTGGTAAAGATGGCAGTAAGTTCTGATATTTTCCTGAGTCACCAAAGGACAGATAGGTCAGAAGACTTAAGTCTTTCTGACTTAACTTTCAAGTTACCCTTGTGAACTACAACTTAGGCTACATACAGTCAATATTAATAAGCATGAAACAGTGAAGTATGTTCAGGTAGCAAAACATAAAGCTGAACATACATGTTTCTTTTGTCAGATACCAACTTATGGTAGTATGTGTAGTGAAGACCTTAAGTGAACTGCAGACATTAGAAAGTACTATACCAAAACAGAAGATCAATAATCAAATACAAAAATATATTGCGTATTTTATTTTTTAAAACTTCTTCCAGGATCTCTTCCTTAATTTAAGCTGAAGATGCTTGGTTTTAAAGTTTGAAATCTTAACTAATGAAAAGGAGGTGAAAACCAAACGGTTTTGCTTTCACTGCATGGAACAATTGAACATACTTTTGCTTTCTTTCTGAGCTTGAATACATTTGTTTAAAAGCAGATGGGTACTCTGTAAACTGAAAAGAGACTTGGTAATACAGTTTCCATGTTCATCAGCTCCTGACCAGTGTTTCATCTGGAATTGTTTCTTTAATATAATGTTTTACAAAGGCATGTAATATGTTTTTATCTTAAAGTTATAAATTTGCTTTTACACCTCAGTATTCAATGAGGAGTTTAAAAGTCAATGTTGCTTGAAGATTAAGAAACAGTTGACATTGATATAAGTGATGAGAGAGCAGAGCACTGTGGAGCTGTGTACTGTTCTACACACTCAGCTCTAGCAGCTCCCAGTTGGTGAGACGGTTTGTTGTTAAGGTGAGATGTGCAGGAGAAACAGCAGGCTCACCATTAGTAAGAGACAACCCTTCTAACTCTCGTGCAAGAATGACAGCACCTTTCCTGCCTCTGCGTCATCCTCTTAATGAGAGGAGGTGCTGTACTAGGGACGGGAGGAGATGGCACCATGGGCAGGAACACCTCGCATCTGTTTGTGTCTTAGACCTTGTGTTAAGAGACACTGTGTTTCACGTGTATTCCAGCAGCAAGCAGTAGCCTCAGTGCACATCTGACTCGCTTGGCCAGTGGCTTCCTGTGTAGACAGGCACTATAAAAGACAGCTGTTGACTCTTTTCAAGTTGTATCATGGCAACTTTTAAGGTTAGGTTATTCTGATTGTACTTTTTCCCATGATATCCCTTATTAGAATGATATTCTTTGGCCTTCATTAAGCTATAATTATTCCGCATAGAGAGGACAGATGATGGTGCTTTATGTAGTAATGTGATATCAAGCAAGTGTAAATTTCAGTATTGGAATGATATATTTGAACCTTGTATTATCTTTTAAAAGTTCTTGATCCTTTTTTAATTCATCCTAGGGATACAAGGGAATTACATGTTTCGTAGTAGATCGCAACACAGAAGGACTGCAGGTAGGGAAGAAGGAGAATAAGCTTGGAATTAGAGCAACTTCTACCTGCACAGTAACATTTGAAAATGTTAAGGTATGGTAAGTTGTCTAGTTGTTGAAACATAACTAGTGTTATACTTGAGTATGGCCATATGTATGAAAAGAATGTTAAGAAAAAGCCTGATTTTTTTTTTTCTCTAAACATACTGATTATTTGTCTTTATTTGATTTTATTCCCCATTCTTTCACAAAAAAGGAAGAATTGGATTTCTTACATCTTGATATAATTTTTAACTTGTGATTTAATAGTGAATAGTTTTTCAATCATCAGTTTATAATCATGCATAGTGGGGAAGGTCCTAATCATGTAAGGAATTAGATGCTGGTTTTGTATTTCATGCCTTCATTTCGTACCTTTGTTTGAGGAGCATTTTATTCATCTGTGAAACCTGCTAGCAGATGCAAAACTGAATAGAATAGAAATAACCAAGTGGTTTTATTCTGTAGGTTCCTGAGACCAATGTCCTGGGACAGATTGGACAAGGATATAAATATGCAATTGGAACGCTAAATTCTGGCAGAATAGGTATTGCTGCCCAGGTGGGTAACATCTTTATCACTTAATGCAGTTATTGTATGATTATGAGTTTGGACTGAGACCTATGAAGTGCTGAAAGTGTTTGCAAAGAATAAATATTTAGAAAGTACTTCATGGGAAAAAAAAATTGCCACTAGATGTCACTATTCCTATGTCGAAGTTACTGTAGTATGCTGAAACAACTGTAAATGCAAAATTCTCCTTCAGCAATAGGAGCCCTGGGTTTAAGAAGCATTAAATGGCAATTAGTTTGACTTTGATTAACTATTGCTGCTGAAGTATGTCAATGTCTTTATCTTCTATTATGTTCTAGAAAACTGACAGGAAAAAAGAAAAAGACAGGAAAATACAATGTACTAAGAAGTGTACTAATGCTTCTAGGATAATTGTACAGGCTTTTCAGACATGACCACTAACTTACTTTAAAGTCACAAAAATATGAACTCTTATACCAACTTTTTTTAGTTCTTTGCTGTGTTTGAAAATTGCATATTGTGGTGTCTTTGGGAAAAGTGTGGACCTCTGAATAGTTTGAGTGCTATGTCTTGTTGTAAACTGTTTGGATCCCAAACTGCAGTTGGCTTTGGCAAGCTGGATTCAGCCATGTGATAAAATAGCTTATGGCAAGTTTTTATTTCTTCAATTGACCTCTAAATGGAAATGCAGCTGATAAATGTGCCTCTCCTGGTTTTATTTTGTTGTGCGTGATGTTGTGCTATAATGGCTTATTTTTACCAAGCCTGCAGACATCCAGGGAGGCCGTCATGAAGTTTAGGCTCTCCACTCAGCAGTGTGCTGTGCTGCTAAATGGATTGGCTTTTCCATCCTTTTTAAAGATTATCTGTGATTAAACTTTGTCTGATATGGCATTTAAAAACTGGAGCCATGGGCCTCGTTGTTCCCAGAGATACAAATAATTTAGATATTCTGGTAGTAAAATACATGATCTGTGTTCTACTCTAATTACTCCAAGTAACTTAATTAAAAGTTAAGGTCAGGTGGTTGTTATATTTTAGTTACTACTTTCGTTAGCACCATCAAATGAGGAGAAATGTGCTTGAGTGAACAAGAATAGCAGTTCTAAAGCTCTGTAGTACTGAATTTATTTTTGTAGGAGTAATAGCTTAAAAGATAATGAACATCTTAAAATAATTGCAGCTGTGCAAACAGTTTCAGTTCTAGTGCAAAGTAGCTGTATGTATTGTTACGGATGCTGAAGCTGATATGATGCTTAGTTCATCTCTACATGTGACTGTTCTGAAGGAAGGCAACAAATCTTCATGGTACAGCTAATTAACAATGTACTACATTGTTTTCATATGCTAATCTCCCATGTATTCGTTTTCCTTTCTTTTTTTCTAGAACCTTAAGTTATTAGGAAGTAGCTGTTTCTGAGTCCAGTCAGTTATACTTTTATCTCCTTGGGGCCATTGACTTTCAGCTTAAAATGTCAGTCTATCAAAAAGGTATACTCTTCTACATCATTAAAGGTAGACTGGTATAAGCTGTTTGATGGCACAGCAGATTGTCACTCTCTAATATCTTGTCATGACTTGGAAAAGTTTTAAAATTTCAATTTTACTATTTCCTGTTTTGGTTTTTTAGTTCATGTCATTTGTTTCTTTTCTATCCTTTCCTCGTTTTGTGTTTCCATTGATGTAATTTTCTATTTTTCCTTCTCTTAGGAAACAACTAGATAGACAGAATGTCTCCAAATGAATAGGAAGTTATGGAATGAAATCACTGATTTTATTTACTATTAGTGATATATTTCAGACTGTATGAAAGGCAGCATCCATTCTTTATTGTTTTCGAAATGGAATATGCTTCTCATTTGGTATTTTCAAAGTTGTAAAACTTCTGGTATACTGCACAGTTTTCATAATCCTTGTCTATGCTGACAAATGGGAAACCAGGTAGATATAAGTTTCTTTAAGTTTATCACATTATTCCCAGATTGGCCCCCAAGATTAGTGTACATAGCATTTAAATATTTACAGACAAACCCAAGATCTATTCAAATAATTGTCTTCCTGAAGAAGGCATTATTTCTGGTAGTATTAATAGTGGAATATGGAGTGATATTAAAGAAGAAATAAGGCTTTTTATTATGACATCTGAGGTCTGAGTATTAGGCAGGATGAATTCTGTTAACACTGAGCGCTTGAGACAGCATTTCAGAGCTCAGAGTACTAACAGAGCAACAGCTAATTTGTTATTTCTCAGTCGATGATTTTGATCCAGCTCAACTAGGGAAGTTATGGTCTACCACTTAGTTACTGTTGATGTTATGTATGAAACTTGCTGTTGTGTTTTTTCCGGTTCCTCAGACAGTGTTTTGCTGCCATCCTTAGAGTGAAGAAAGTGTGTGGAAAGACATTCTTCTAAAATTATTCTGTCAAGGTGTTTTTTTCCCAGAAAACACTTGAACTTATGCTCCTCCTTTTGCTACTGTACTAATTCTAACTTCTGAAATACTGATTCTGACAGCCTGGTATTTCCTATAAAAAGAGAAATTATTTGTAATGCAAAAATAATTTTCAATGTCCTTTCAAACTGTCTATCTTTTAATAATGTAACTTAAATATAGATTTCTGTTTACAGTCATTTTCCTTTGTAGAGTTAGTTAAGAATATTTCCAGACACATTTAATGCTTGAAGTCACACTTGATGACTTTTTTTTTTTAAAGATGGCCAGTGTTTTTTAAATATCTTTAACAGGATGTTCTTTGGAGTATGTAATAGATTTCAGTCCTCAAGCAGTTATTTTGGTTCTTACTTACCTCAGTCAATCTAATAATTGTTAAGAGTTCTGCCTTGGGATATTCTGTACAGATTTGTTATATTCTGACTTTGTACCTAGAGATTACTAATAAAGAAAACTCTTCTGAATATGAGGCTTTGTTTAAAAAGGCAAACTCCCTGACCAGAGCAACAACTCTTATGTCCATTGGGTGCATTCAACTAACTACTTTTTTTCTGAGTGAATTTTTTATTTCTTACAGATGCTAGGATTGGCACAGGGATGTTTTGACCATACAATTCCCTATACAAAGGAGAGATTCCAGTTTGGGAAAAGAGTTTTTGATTTCCAGGTATTTGTCAGTGAATATATGGGAAGTTTTCTGCCAGAGAATAGTAGTTATCACAGTATGAAGTCACTATAATGAGTAATCTGATTTGCATAATTTGTGCTTCATCTTGTGTCATATCTCTGCTTTTCAATATTTCAATTGTTTAAAAAATCAATATTTGTTATGCAAAATATGTAAGTTGAGTGCTGTATTTCTGCAAGTGCTATATAAAGCAATTTAAAACTTTAGAGCACAATTCTTTTGATTGACATATTAATTGCAATTGAAAATAACACACATGGCACTGCTTTCACTTTAGTTTTTAATGTCTGTGTTGAACGTGCTTGAGTGTTTATACCCTTTTCTTGCAGTAGAGGAAGTCATTTTTCTGGAGATCCTAGAAAACAAAGATGTGGAAAATTGAATTATTAGATTTCCTGTTTAATGCAACAACATTAGTTTTCATGATGTCTGTATCTTAAAATTAAAAAGACTTGCTTGTGAAAGTGATGCATAGTTTAATAAGGTAGATGTATAATTATAGTTACTATAGTAAATTTTCTTGTTAGAAAAAAGTTACGTCATGACTGAAGGGAAGAAATATTAGGGCTTAGTCTTGTACAAATTAGAGGAAGCATCCACAGATAACTAGAAATTATTTTAACTGTGTCTTTTGAATGAGAATTCAAGTTGTCATTCCTCAAATTAGGAACTTAAAATTGCCTAACTGTAATTTTGTTATTTTGACTTGCCTATATATTTTTGCAAATTTTAGTGAACAGCATTAATGCGTGTTTTCTAATTGGATGAAAAATTGTATTTAGGAGCAAGTTAGACCTCTGAATGTTATTTTTCAATTATCTTAATGTTTGGGTCTTTTTAAATAAACCTACTCTTCTATAATATGTGCTGTTCAGAGGTGACCTCCATCACCTCTTCCCTTCCCTGTGAGCCCATTCATCAGTCATGTCCTCTCTACATACTTCTGTACGTATATTTGTTCTTATCTCATAGTCAGAGGACCAGAGAAGAGGGCTTTTTTGAGTCTTTTTTTAAGCTTCATCAGGGAAGTATGTTATTTAACATAAGAACGTTCTTAATGCATAGCTGCAAAACAAACAAATGGGGCTGAAGTTTCTCTTGATGTTTGTGCGGGCAGTCAGGTCCATGTTGCACCCTCCTATCTAACCAGTCAGTCAAGTTTCCCAATGCTCCTGAGCTCAGGAAGAGGGAGCTGCATGTGGGAGTGCAGGTCCTAAAAAGGACTAACTCCGTTAGTTCCAACTACAATGAAGTTGCAGAGGCATACAGAATTACTAGTGCATCTGGAACTTGATGTCATTTTAGAGTATAGGTATGTTCCTTTGAAAGCAGTGATTCTTGCCAGAAGTTCCAATTAAATGCTAGCCATTAGTTCTGACTCATGGACTGCTCATTACAGGGGATGCAACATCAGATAGCTCATGTGGCCACACAACTGGAAGCCGCGAGGCTGTTGACCTACAATGCGGCTCGGCTTCTGGAAGCAGGGAGGCCATTCAGAAAGGAGGCAAGCATGGCCAAATACTATGCAGCTGAGGTAACTTAAAAGACTTTTTGATTTGTTCAGTCAATTTATTCCACTGCTATTTAAAAGTTTCTTCTTCTACAGAATGAGTGGGTTAAAATATAAACATGTTTTGGCGTGGAATCTGTGGATTTTCTTTTGTCTCATTTCTCACTCTGTTATCAAACATAAAGCAGGTCACTAAGGAACAATCTACTAAAGCCCTTAAAGTTTTTAATGCTGTGTCATTTCTCAAAGAGAAAGTGAATTAGTAATTCATTCATTCACAGAGATTCTCTCAAAATTCCCTTTGTGTTACTACATTGGCATTGATGGGACGCTTTGAGTCTTAATATGATTCAAACCCAGCTGTGTATAGGATTGCTTCTGTCTCTTTTCAGTTACTGTTTTGAGTATTGCTATTTTTCATGGTCACTTCAGGCTATGAACTATTGCAATAGCAGTGAATTCTGTGTGTCCTGGAGTGACATAGGAATTACTCTTGTTTGTATATGTTATAAGCATATTGTTTTTGTACTTTATCTTATGCAGGCTATTTTAGAACACAAGTATTGGACCTTCATTATACCACTCTTAGTTACTGCTTTAGTTACTATTTTGTTCAATTACTAGATTGTTTTTTCAAATACCTGCAAAGAATAAAACTCACTACCACATCTGAAGTTAAATGCTGTTATTTTAATTCTGAAACTAATTTTTCATAGGTTGCAACACTGACAACGAGTAAATGTATGGAATGGATGGGTGGAGTTGGATTCACAAAAGATTATCCAATTGAAAAATATTATCGTGATTGCAAGATAGGTGGGTGATGCTTTTTACTGAATATTTCTTGTAGCGTTAGTATTACTCAAGTTTGGAAGTGAATGACTGATTGTTGTGTATTTAAAGCTATTTTCTCCTGATGCTGTAATTATCATTGACTTAAATGTTCAGTTAAAGAGATAAAGCTTTAGCTATAAAGCCTAGCTAAAATGCTTGATTAGATATAAATAATAGACAGATAAACACTTTATCATGTTTCATTGAATAAATTGATAGTTCAGCTCTTTTACCTAAAGTTATGTGCCTGGAGTTTTGTTTTCAAGATTTCCTTGTTTACAAATCTATTTTTTGACCTAGTCACTTCACACTTCCAACAGTATTAGCCTTTAACTTTTATTTTTGATGTCATTTTAAATACTTAAGTTTTGTTAGTTATCTTTGTTTCTCCCTTAAATTTTAATTTACAGCAGAAAAGGATTTTTATTACTGTAGACAATAAAATATTAGAATTCATTTAAATCTGCTCCCAAAACTTGCTCACTGAATCTTCATAATTGTTCTAACTGGACTGTTAGAACAAGAACTTGACCTATCTTGGTGTATCTACTACAGTTTTACATTCTTCTAACTTATATTCTTCTGATTTCAGGTACGATATATGAAGGAACTTCAAATATCCAGTTGAGCACCATTGCAAAAAGCTTAGCAGAGGAGTACTGAAGCCATAAGAACTTTTTGCCTGTTACAGAAATTATTCCACTGAACACTAATCATGAACTTTAGATTTGCCTGTGATTATGAAATCATAAAGGACATAAAACAACATACATTCTCATTGGTTAAATCATAAGGAAAACCATGAATTCCCATTTCATGATAGGAAGCAATTCATGTGAAATCATCAATTCCATACTAAATTTCAAATCATGCTAAAATAGGCAATTGTAGACCTTTCTGTCTGAGAACCTTCTAATGTAGTGCTTTGTTTTAAAATATTGGTTTAGATTATGCAATGTATCTCAATTTTGAGATTTAAGAGTAGAAACAAACAATTTTTTGCCTAATGCAAGAGAATGTATTAAGCTGCCTGGGATTGTTGCCTAGGGTAGAGCTGTCTGCTCTTGATATCCTGTATTCTCTGCTATGGGGTACAGTAGAGGTGAGTGCAACTAGAAGTGACAGTTTCCTCTTTCCGTGGCTGAGTGATTCCTACAGAGCTGCTGTAATTGTAGTAATTTTTATAGCAGCTCTTAGTGTATTCTTAAGTATATCTTGGTAATTAAGCCCTTCCAGCCTCAATTTGTAGTAGTGAATGGTAGATAATATCTACCTCCCTTTCCAGCCTTCTTCAGCTGTTAAGGGTTTTAATCTAAGGTGCTATTTACAGTTCTCCTTTTATAAAAGGTTGAGTTGAAATCTCTGTGAAATGGGGTTAAGAAAGACCTAGTAGCTTTGCAAAAAGACAAAGATCCAAGGTAGGTAATAGGAGTTCTGTAATACCACCTCACAGTAGCTTTTCTACATTTAATGCCTTTTACATACTTTGATCCTCAGAGCCTTCCTGGGACTTAGTTAATTTGCAGCTGAGAACTCTCAAGGAAGTCAATAGTTCTCTACAGAGAGAGCAAAGTGTTTCTCCATATGAGATATCTTTTTTCCTTTTGAGGAGAAAAGGGAGAATTTTGTATATATGTGTGTACATGTGCATGTGCCTGTGTGCATACACACAAATATTTTTCCAGGAAGATTTGATTGTCCCTCTCCTTTGGAAGTATTTTGTTTACTAAAGAAATCTTCTTGGTCTTAGAAAGTTACTAAGTTTTCAGTCTCTTGATTCTTTATTATCTGAAAAATTACTCAGAGACTCATCTCACTGATGAGAATATTTTCAAGTATGCGGTTTTTCTAAATTCACAAGAGACAGCAAGAAGAATCTCATTTTTCAAACTTGCTAGTCACTGATATTTCACTTTAAATGGGACTTAGATTGTTAGTCTGAAGCTCCCAAAAGATGTTTTAGATAAGTTAGGGGAAAATAAGACTTAAGGATGTTGTGTTGGGTAAAGCAAGCAGATTGCACTACATTGTATTATACAAAGGAGGCACAGCACCGTTCAAGTTGGGAATTGTTTTCTAACTTGCTTTCAGCCTCAAAGGGAAGTAGCCAGTGAATGAGTCCCTGCACACACACTTGGCCTGTTTATAAACAAGGGATTAATGTTGTAATTATTCTCATGCCAAATAAACAAGTACCTTCTGCATTTCTTTGATCAATAACTTGGAGATTTTCAAAAATACACAGGTAGGAGAGTAGACTAGATGATTTCTGAAGGTTTTTTAGCTGTATTATTAAAAATGCATTTTAGATTGCTTGTGAGTTTTCTTTCAGCTTAACCCATCTGCTGAGGATATTGTTAGACTAGAATGAAGGCTATGGTCACTGCAACAGCTAACTACAGTTACCCCAGTCAGTATACTCTGAGTCTAAAATGAGCACAGCCAAGCTGCAAAATGTTAGTTATATTGAAGAACAGGATACATTGTGCTAGTGGCCTTAACTTACAGGTTAGCCTGATTTGCTAACATGAGTATGAACCGAGATCAGGTTGTTGATTCATACAGTTTAATAGGTCCCCTGCTCTGAGATACTGTCTTAGCCTGGCTTCTGGAGTCCTGCATGACTCCAGGAAGTGACAGTGCTCACCTGAGTTAACACATGCTAGAATCAAACCTGGTCTCAATTCAGATTTATGGAGTTGTCAAATGAATGCTGAATTTTACCTGTCCAGGGTTATGTAAAAGATCTGTGTCTTTGTATAGAACTGTCAGGAATGTATTTTTTAAAAATAATCAGGACAAATCAAAACAGTGTGATTTCTTGCAATCATAACTTTCATGCTGTGTTCCAGGAGGCCACCCAGACAGCCTTGTCAGCTTAACAGTTCATCTGAGAAAAGGACAGATAATCCTTGGATCAGTTTTATAGCTGTAAATGTTCTAGGTCTCTTAGTTGCATATGTTGTATTTTCTAAGTCCACAATACTGTCTGGGAAAATTCAATTCCCCTGCTGTGCTAATGTAGATCTTGGTTGAGTAAGAAGAGCTGTTTGTTTGTGCAAGAGCTGCCCTCCCAGTTCAGGTTGGGAAAGACACCATGGATTGTCGGAAATCACACCTGTACATTTGGCACTGTTGGGCCAAGGACTGTTCGTGGTAGTTGCTACACCAGTGGTTGTAGGGCTGTGATTCAGGGTGGTGGTGTGGATGCTGTGGAGCTTTTGGTGATGAGGGGAGAACTTAAATCTTCATGGTTAGTGAGTTTTCCCTTTTTATGCTTCGGTCAACATAGTCTCATCTATAGCCCCGAAACATCTTCAGTCATAGAATGCTACATCTGAGCTTTTCTAGTTAGAAAAAAACATATACTGAGAATGTATTAAAAAGTGCCTGGATTTGCATTGCTAGTACAATGTATCAACTGAAGGTTCTCGAGATTATTAATCTGTCATTTAAAATCTGGGACATGATTCTGTGCCCCTTTTTAATAGAGTGAACAGAATGTGTGTTAGTACTGTTCTGGGTCATGATAAAGTTTTAAGGCATGTTGGCACAGAATGGTTTAATTACTGCATGGAAAATATCAAATACAACATTTTATATGATGTTTTCTGTGTTATTCTTTTGTAAGTGGAGAGAATTCTGTGCTGTCCAACAGGTAGAGCAGAACAGTAGGATGAAATTAAGGAAAATATAAGTTAGTTGGATATAATGGAAAACTTAATGAGTCATTTTCATTAGATGGTGGAGTGATCTAATTAAGTTGAGAACATTATTAGGGTGCTAGAGTAGAAGAGAGGAAGTACTTCAAGTACTATGGGGACCCATTCTTTCTTTGAAAGGGAGAGGAGCTGCTGCTGTGCTAAATTATAATGTTCATAGGAGACCAAGCTTTACTTTTTCCATCTATTTTCCAGAGATTTGCAGGCTTGCTCTTTGAGCCTTTTACTATTTAAAGAACTTTCCAATTAACATATAATTACATTTCCATTCAGAAATCTTTTGGTGAGAGACACCCACTTGAAGTTCTTCATAGCAAGAGAACCTAGATTTGAAGTGCGGCCTGGTTCTGGGAGAGCTGACTTGGAGCTTGTTGATTGCATACGTGAGAATGGAAGAAACGTTTCTCCTTCACCCCAGAATGTATCCACTGGACCAATGTGATAAATCTTACAGAAGAGTGTTGTGAATGTGGTTAATAGCTACCACAAATACTCTGTAAATGCTTACCTGTTACCTCTACAAACTATCGGAGGCACAGATGAGAGTTGAAGGCAAGATGAATGTATTGTGTGATTCCCAAAGAATTGTCGTTATTTGTAACTTGTTGTTTTGAAACACTGTAGTTGCCGAGTGTTCACCAAAGAGTTGTCCTCCTGTGCAGGTTGTGCCCCTAGATCTAGGTGAAGTGGAATGGCTGCAAGTCTCAACTTTGCTGCATGTGGCTCCCTTAGAGGTGAGTAACTGTATGCACAGGATATATTCTTGGTTTGCTTCTAACCATTCTGAGTCTGGTTACAAAATCTTTTTTAAACAGAAATGAAGATAGAGAGTTTCAAGGCAGCAATAGCACTCTTTTATATTGTTCTCTTCAGGATCATATAGACTTACATCTTTCTGAAACTGGTCTTCCTGTTAGGTGTCTTGTCTTTATGCACATAGTCTTCTAGAATTAGTATCAGTGGAGCTAATATGTCAGTGCCTTCACTAAATATCCCATCTAAAAACAAGCCCTCCCTGCAAATAGAAAATAATCTCTCACTAACCAAGTAACTGGTGGTTTCAGAAGAATCATCGAACGTATGTAATGAGAATTTTCAAACTTCCTAACAAATTAGTTCATAAAAACAATTGTAGGGATGTCTGGAGCAAAGAAAACTATTAGAAGCTGTAAGTACTGACATGCTTGGTACTGTGAAAGGGAAAAAAATAAAAAATAAAAGCACCTAGGAGCAACAGGAAAAATCTAAAATGCCTCAATAAATCCTTAACTTCCACATTACTGCCTTGTTTATTTGTGGGTTGCCTGACCAGGAGATCAGTATATATGGACTGAAAAGTGAATCTACCCTAGGCTGCAGAAGAGAAGGTCTGCTTCCAGTCTGTTTGAAATGTGACACACACCATTGTCACAGTTTGACAGTTTTAAAAACATCTGTTACAAATCAGCAGATAAGGCAGGGCTGGCCTGCTTTTGATATGTTTAACAAAAAAGAAATGTCAACTTGCAGATACTAGCAGGACTTAAAATTAGCATCATCTGTAAGTTGTCTAGAGGGCCATAATGGGAAAGCATCCATTGATGCCAAGAGCTGAAATGTTTTTTAGGGCTACAGGCAAGCTGGCACAATAAGAAATATCTTAAACTTTTCCTGTTACAGTCCTACTTTATTTCCTGGTGTAAGTAGGACAGAGTTGCTGAGCTGCAATATGACCAATTCACATTGATCTGTATCCCATGTCTTTCTGGACCAGATGAGTTTGGTGGGTTGGTTTTGAAAAAGTTTGCAATTTGAAGCCTGCAGAGCAGTCTGACCAAGTCTGTACTTCATGGGGAGCAAGTCCACGTGTCCAGAGCTGTTGTCAGTCTGGGTCAGGGGCTGTTTCTTTGCTCATGGTTTTCTCTAGGTTGGTTGCTGCCAGCTTCTTGGAGGGCTTTCACCTGAGTTGTCCTCCAGGGCATACTGCAAAATTTTGCTATTCACTAGACCTTTACTAAAGATGTGAGTTAAGTGTTAAGTTAAGAGTGAGTTAAGTTAAAGATGTAAGTTAAGTAATTTTAGTGTAACCAGAGCAATCATGCAATTTTATTTTTGATATCATCTGTCAAATCTTTAGGCTGTGTTTAGATGGTACCTCAAGACATGAAGATGTTACATTTTATAAAGGCATGAGCTAGGTTCCTTGGGCCTTCTTTTTCCCTGTAGGAACACAAAGGTGAAAGTTAACTTTAAAATGACATAAAGGATGTAAATGTTATACTGCCTTTCTATTGCATCTAATCAGCAGCTTTGAGTTAAATCTGACAAACTAGCAGAAGAATTGGAGCAATTCAGAAATTAAAGTTCTGGAAATCTAGTTAAATACTGAAAAGAGCCATAGAACATGCTAATTCAGGTGTTGAATATGTAGTTCATACCGAACAAATGCTTTCTGGTAGAAAAGCTGCTGCTGTTTGTTTTAGGAAGGACAGTATTAGACGTCCTGTTCCTGAGACAGAAGATGTTTATGCTCCAAAAGCAGCATTTTCTCCAATTGTTCCAGGGTGAATTGAAGGAAAGCACTTTTCCTCTCAGGTAATTTTTGAACTTTGAAAATATTTTATGATTCCCTATTATTTACTAGCAGATGGTTGTAAGATATGAACGCTGTATTTATTCTTGCTTTTTCCATGTTCAGAAAAAAAAATCCTCTATGTTCTATTATATGATTTTTTTTATCTAATGCAGACTGTTATGTCCACTTAAATTCAAAATTACTTTATTTTTCTTTCTCTGTCTGTACAGACAGACTTTAAAAAATAATTACTACAGTTTAATTCAGACAATGTCAATGATTCATATGCTAGGTTAATTGTTACTTGAATAATAAAAAGTAGATAAAGCAAACTATTTGTCATAATTTGTGTCTCATTCAGGATTTAGTTTCCGAGGTCCAAAGTAAGATGCTATAGTAAGTCTTCCATTTTATGCTAGAAGTATTTCCATTTTATACTAGAAGTATAGTTTCACTGTGCTTTGACTTCAGCGATTCAATTTGCAGACATGAACAACTCTCTGGAGGTAATATAGTTTGTAATTATTTAATAATTATTTAAAACGTACTTACCCTTGTGTAAGAATCTGGGCGACAAGAATATTGTGCTTGTCCTCTCGCTCTTCAGGACACTGACAAAGCTCCCAATTATCTGGTAACATCAAGTGATCTGGTAATTCAGACTATTGTAATTTAATAGCCAACATTTTTTTATATACTGTTACTTTTGTTTAAGAGTGTCCTTTTTTAACTGTAAAAGCCTTCTGGCACTGACTGCATCCATTTCTTGACTGAAACATATCTGCTGTATGCTAACATCATTATCCAGGAATGATTTCTAGAAGAGGAAGTGAAGAATAATTAAATCATTCCTAACTGAAGGAAATGCTTCACAGAAGAACTATGCAAATTCCAATTTGGCCAAGATGCTGTGGTTTCATATTCTATTTCTGGGAAGGGCAGAGCGGGAAGCGGGTTATTTTTGGAGTTAGGCATAGCCAGGTTCTGGCTTGGTTTTTCTCTTCCTCGAGATGGGAGTGTGCTGAGATGTCCTCGATCAGGAGGGAACATGATACCTGCCATGTCCAGCATCTTGGGAGCTTTTCTGCCAGCAAGTGTTGGACGTGTCCCACTGGCTGCAAGTGTTTGGCTTTGCCTGTCGCTTGCTGAGATCCAGAAATCTGGGTGCACTTTCCTTGCCCTCGATTGCAGGGTTGTAACAGGGTTTTGCCATGGTGCCCTCCATCTGCGTGCAACTGTGCAGCAATCCCCCACTGAGCCCTCCTGTCCTGCAAGAGGGTGCAGGAGTAAAGGATGTTGTGTGACGGTCCAAAAAATGAAGTGTGTGTGTGACCTGGGAGTGGGTTTGCTGGGGCCTTGGCAGTGATTGGCAAAGTGGGTCCTGGGGTGCCTCCAGACACTGGTCTGGCCTGGGCATGGTCCTCCTGCAGCTCCGGAGCTCCTGTGCTTAGATTTTCATGCTTTCCCATCTGCAAATGTCATTCCTACCAGACGTAAGGCCAAAAAAAAAAAAAAAGAAAAAAACACTATTTTTATGTGGGAATGTTTGCAAATGCATTAGCGATGTGTAATTGAATTACTAACTGAAAAAAATATAATTAGAGTGCTGGAAGAATGGCTTTTCAGTGTTCCACAACTTTTGTCTTTCAAGGAATCAAACTCTAAAGCAAGTTACGCGCTCAGGAAATCCATTTAGAATTAATAACATATGTCCTACTTTTAAAGCTTTGCCTTTAAAAGTTACATTCTGATAATGAAGTGTAAATAGCAAACTTCAGTGATTTGCAGAAGGTACCAGGCTTGTGTCTTTTTTAAACGAGTTGATTTATGTGCTGTTTGCTGTTTTTTGAGAACACAAAACAATTAATTTATGTGTGAAAAGAACAGTGAATTAATCCTAGAGAGCCCCGGAGCCTTTAAAGACCTGAATCATATGTTGAGCTCGTTTAAAACTTGCATAAGAAATTAATGTAGAATAAAGCCCTCTAATTTGAAAAGTGCATCTATAGTAGGTGTCCCTAGGATATCTTCTGGATCATTATTCAGAAAGGTTAAGGAGGACTTTATTTTTTCTTTCTTTCTTTTTTTATATTCAGTATGTATTTGCCAGTTACAGCTCAACATGGTGCATTTCAAGTTATAAAGAGCCAGAGATTTTAAAAAGAAATGGGGAGCTTTTTATTCACCTTCCACTTAATTTCCTTGCTGCCTTGCCAGTCCCAGCTTAATGAATGTAATTGCTACCTTTGATGAAAATACTATTATCAAGATCACACATTACATTGGAAAACAGTTTTTCTTTAAACACAGCTACTGCAGTCTCTAATTATGCATGTAACAAGTGGCTCCTGAACAAAAGAGCATGTTGTCTACAATTGCTAGGAATTGGAGCAAGGCAAATTTGAACAAAGGACAGATTAGATTTGCTCCATGCTCCACAAAGCCCATTCCCCTGATTAATTTCCTGCAAAAACTAAAACAATTCTCTCTTAAAAGAAGCTAACCCTCATCCCCAGAATGATCCATATGCCATTTGTGTCAATCTATATGATGATAATGGCTACAGATTTAAATTATTAACTATTAGATGTAGTAAAATAGGAAAGGTCTTTTATAAACTTACCTTTTCATATGTAAATAAGCAGTGCAAGGACTTAAGGAACAAGGAACAAAAACCTGACTTTTCTGTGAAAATCAGGAGCAAGAAAGCACCCAGTAACTGAAAGTCTGAATTGTTCCTGTATAATCTAATTACTTTGTCAGTTTACCCTGTGCTAGGTAGTCCTGCTGCAGTGCCTCTGCAGCGGGACTATCAGGTCCCTTCGTGTGCTGGGGTTTCAAGGGTGACGTGTTTGAAGACTGTGCTTCCTCTGTGTGTATGCCTTAACGGGAGTTCTTCTGGAAAGGACTTTAATATACTTAAAACATAAATGATTTCATCAATGAGATCTACCAAGTCAAAATCAGAATTTGAAGTTACCGTACAGTAATTTAAAACATAGTATTTTCTTTCTTATTTGTATAGTTCCAAGTCAAAATCAGAATTTGAAGTTACAGATAACATCCATGGTCCCTTGCTTTTGCCTACTGTGCCACATGCAGTGGACACATACAGGATATATAGAAAATCCAGTTATCCTGGGGGAAAGAATGCTTTGCAGTATTTACAAATCAGATCAAAATTGCATGTGGACAGATTTAAACCCTTACCTACATTATCTTTAAGTAAATCTGGTGAGCAGAAACAGCAAGAGCAAAGCGTAGCCCCAGAACAGGTCCTGCAGCTTGTAAGGACCAGGGATGCCTGTTCAGCATTTCCCTCTGCCAGGCAGCATCCAAAGCCCCCTCTGCTTGTAATAGCCCCTGATATATGTTCATATAGATATATATTGTACATGTAATAGTCCTTATATACACTACAGGCCTTGGTTCAGTCAGTTTGATCTTGAGCATCTTTGGTGGTGGGTGGCTTGGGAGGTGCCTGCTCTGTTGCCATAAAGCTCTGGCTGGGTGGACCATGTGTGTGAAGTCCTCCAGGGCCAAAGCCAGTGAGGGCAGAACAGTGAGGTCTGTTCATAGACCCTCTCAGGTAGTGCTAAACCTTTATGTGCTCTGAAGCTTATCTAAGAGATAAGAACAGTGAGACTTCTCTAGAGTTTTAAAATAAATGATCAACTTCATTTTAGTAGGAGTGGTTTATACTCTTGACACTTATCCATTATAAGCTAAGAAAATCTCCAAGTTTCATGACTATTGTCTGCACCCGCAATCCTTTCACACAAAGGACTCCTCTGGATCCATGATGCATTTAATGCACCATGTATGCAGGTCAGCCCCACTTCCCACACTCCCGTAATGTCTAGTTTAGATCTCTCCTGGATTGAATAACTCTGGTCTCTAATGCTGTGCTTGAGCAATAGGTTTTATTTCCTGTACTGGTAGTGTAAGTTAACCTGTGACTGTGAGATGCAGCACAAGATAAATGATTCTAAAATTAATGATGTGCAATGGGCAGTAATAAGTTCCTGCCCGTGAAGCTATTTCATGATAGTTAAAATGATGATGGCAGGGAGGGAAAGGAAAAGAGGTATCAATTCTGGTTTTAAGGGAATATTCAGTGTGAGCAGCTTTTGTGGGTATCCAGGTGAAGGAGTGCCCACGTGTCCTCTTCCTTTGTGGGCCTTGTCCTACAAGGTCCTTCAGCCTCTGCTTCCCATCTGAATCACTAGGGGTTAAAGACCACATAGGAACTTCCAGGAACACGTGGGAGCTTTCAGCCTTCCTTCAACCTCCTGCAGCTGCAGGGTAAGTTTGCACACACAGAGGCTCCTGCATGATTTCTCATGTGTCTTTCTGTGGCTAAGGCAAACCTGCTCACTTGGCACAACAGGTCTGTTCTCAGGAAGCATTTCTAGCTATCGATCGTAAGTGATGATGAGAAACCAAACATTGGGCTTTAGTCAAATACCCCATCTCTTACTTGGTCCTTTTTCCCTTCTCCAAACCAGAACAAAAATGTCAGGTCCAGTCTCCTGCTTTATCAGACTTGTAGATTTATGGATTTCACAAAGTTTTTTACAATCTATTTTTTAATGAGCATCACAAACAGGAGCTCCAGTCAAACTGGTGAACAGGATTAAAAAGAAATGTAACCAATTAGATACAAATCATAAAGGAATTTAAAATCCAGGCAAAACAGAGGCAAAAATTAGAAACTCTACCCAAATGGCTGCATTTACTGAGTTACTTAAAAAGCACAGGGAAGTGGGAATTCTGGGTGTTTTGGAATTTTCTGTTAGTCTGAGAAGGCAGAGGGGGGAGCAAGACATTTTGCTTTGGCATAAGGGGTATTTTCCCTGGGGTGTCGATGCTCCTGTGCAGCTCCTCTGGCTTAGTGCTACCAACCTACCCTAGTGCCCCTCTGGGGCTCCTGTCTCTTCTCTCCCACCAACCTGCATCCCAAGGGGGACTCAAAGTCTCTCTCACCTTGAGCGTAAGGAGTAACAGATTAGTGATTGATATGACAAGGCAGCTGTTGAGGGACCCGTATTTTTATAAGCGATCACATCAAAATAATGTTAACAACATTGGCTTTTTAGCTGTTGAACTGCTGGGAAATGGGTTTTGTGGGCTGCTGTTGGCCGTTTTGATATGCTTAAAAATCAATTCTTTGATAGCATATTGTTCTGAAAGAGCGTCATTCAGCAGCTATTTAGCATCATAAGAGCTGTGACACGAGTTCGTTTTG
The DNA here is from genome assembly GCF_000705375.1 of Tinamus guttatus. Next base: position 630 of record NW_010589238.1, on the reverse strand, counting down.
CCAGGCTGTGATGTGCTCCAAAATATTTATTTTTGTGTATTGGAAATACAGTCGGTGTAGTATAAAGCATGACTTCATAGAAGTTATGTGTTTCTAGAAAGTTTTTAACTAACACAGGGCTGTTTCTTTTGATGTAGGAAAGCAGTAGGCAAACTCTTCTCCCCAGCCTACACACACTTGTGTAACAGCACCAGGTATGATCAGACACGGAGGGATGGCAGAGGGGATGGCCTTAGTGCCAGCAGGGAGGTGGCAGAGGTTTGGGTACCCATGACCTGCAGCATCTTTCCGTGCTGCGAGTGCCAGGGTCTTTGGATTCTCATGATGTCAGTGCAGAGACCAGGGAGACAACTCCATTTCTGCTTTTTATCCCTTTTCTGTCACCAAAGGCCCTTTGTTTTCAGTTTATTGCTATTCTCCACAACTTGCTTTACTTACAGATACTTCAAAATCTTTAAAATGTATGCTGTGGATTAAAGAAAAAAGAAATCCATGGAGATGGAACTAATCAAGGTGTAAGTATGGCGCCAAATTAAATTACTTAGAAAAACTATTCATAAAAACTATGTTCATTCAAGTATCAGTACCACTAAGAAACTGAATAAAAAAAAAAAGTTTGAGTCCTTGCTG
>NW_010589236.1:65644-143243 GCF_000705375.1 Tinamus guttatus | reverse complement strand
GGCCCTTTAAGTTTTCTCAAAAAGGAAACTGCTAACTGGATGGGTGTTAAATCTTTGCTGACTTCCATTCTCAATATCTGGATTCATCTTACTGAAAGGTGTACATCTATTTGTGGAAGTATTTGGTGATCTTTCCATAGTAGCATCATTCATATCTAAAGAAGAAGATTTCTTAAATAACCATGACAGTACAGTAGCTAAAGACTAAAGTAGCTCTGCATTTTTTGAGAACAAAGATTGCGTGTTGCTGGTTTAAAAAAGCAAATTTTCGTCAGTGTTTTCACCATTATTGTACTTTAACCCTGTCTGCTGTGTTAGCATGAGTGGTCTAAGTGGCAGTTTCATAATAGTTTGTAATGTTCCTGTCAAGGGGCAATAGGCAGAAGAGGTCGGCAGAACCTCAGTTTAATCTTCGTTACCTATTCTGTTTGTGCGTGTAGTTGTTTACCTTTTATATTTCATAATTTGATTGTTGCATGGTCTTGTGGCAAGGGAAGGGTTTGGGAAATTGAAATACATTGACTTTATTACTGACCTGTTCTGTGATCCAAGAGAACTGATGAAGTTTTGAGCTTTGGTCGATTCCTACCAAGGTTAACAAGAAAGCAATTTGTAAAACACTTTGGGATGATGATTGAAAGTGTAAAAGATTACTATCTTCAAGTGTAAATATTTATAAGTGCCTGTAACTGAGATAGAAACAGCTGATGATGTTAGTATCATCAGTAACATTAGTAAAAAAAAAAAAAAATCCTGAGCCAGAAGGACCATACTTACTGCAGTTGCTCCAGCATAGTTCAAAACTTGCATGCTGTCATCTTACACTTCTGAGTCCTGGGGTGCTGTCCCATATTTTGTTTTGGTCTAGGCATCTATATAAACTTGGAAGGAAAAATATAGAACGGTGTAGAACAAGGTTCTTTATTCCAATTTTAAGAAATCTGAGAATTTATGCAATTTAAATTGTGAAGAGAAATCTGCTGTAATACATGTTTGTCAATAAAGAGCTCAAAGGCAAGTATTCTGATCCTAGCTGTGCCCAGATTAATTTTGTCTCTAGGTGTGTATGCTGAACTTAAGGTAGATATCGACCTCACTTTACATCAATTAATTGTCACATGTCAGTTGCCACTGTTGCCTCAGGAAAAAATAGTATTTTCTGTCTGTTTAATAGTCCTGCCATGTGTTTGTAGCTTGCAACGTCAGCAAGTTGTGGCTCTTGCTTGTGACCACCAACTAGTGAATGTGATCAGATTGGCCGGCTTTCATATCGTGTGGTTGGTAACTGGTAGAGTTACTCAGCAGCGAAAGGGATCATCAGGTTGGTATCTTCATCTTGTAAGTGACAGTAAAAACATTTCTTTGATTACTTATTTGGAAGATAAAAAAAAACAGGGCTTTCTATTAAATAATTTGGCATTCAAATGTATAAAATGGCAGTGAGATCAAGACAGTGAATTGTTGGAGTACCTTTTGCACAGACGCAGACATAAAGAGAAGGCGGATGAACAGACTGCTGTCACAGGGGCTGTTACCATGTGCAGCTGTGGTTACGTGAGGATGACGCTGTGGATGGAAATATTCAGGAGGGTTAGAAAGCTAAAGACTTCAGCTCTTCCGTATGAAGCTCTTAGTTCTCTCAGCAGCAAACATGTTTCTGGAGGGAGGGGGGAAAAAGTCTTTTTTATAATTGTTGGTGTGGTTACCCTTTTCCAGTAGGTTTGCGTGAGGCTGTGTGGGTTAGCTTAACCTATCAGTGAGAGGGGAAATTGTCCGTAACTTGGCTGACAGGTCGGTGCTGAGAAATCCTTTGGCTTTAATGACTGTTTGATATCTTTCCATCCATCTGTGGATGGAAATTTGTCAGTGATGGGCAGTTGGTTGTAGCATGCATAATTTTCACCCAAAAGCATGGCTTCATAAAACAGCTTGAAGGCACCCAAACAGCATTTCTTCTTCAAACTGGTCAAGAAAATACCTAGAAAAAAATAGGCGGGCTGATCCTATGGTCTAAGGACAAAGCCACTAGGAGCTGAGTGGGCAGTTTCCTGCCTGACACTGAAGTATTCTGCTCGTGGGTCATTTCTGATTGAGTTTAGATCTGCATGCCAGCCTGAGGATTTGGTGTTTTGTTTTGCCTTTTGCTTTGCTCAGTCTTTGCACTCAAACTCTGTGTGTTAGCAGTAGGATATGATCCTACTTCCAAATTGTACCTCATTCGTCTTTCATAAATTGCAATGTAGTTGCTAAGCAAATTGGCATCCAGTATATGTACATAATTGCAGAAGTAATCATTTGGCTTCCAGTTTTGCCATCAACACCTGGCCACCTATTGGGTGTGTTTGGAGCTTTAGGATATAGATTCCAATTTTTGTCTTACTTTTGGGTAATGATTAACCTTCTGGCTGAGTTTTACATACAAGTATGTTTGCCATTTGGGGATATATTTCCAAAGTTTGCATAGGAAATGTGGAAAAGTGTTTAGGACCCAGTGGCTATCTGCACTCTGTTTAATGCAAATAATGCATAAATGCTCTGTCCTGGCCAAGGGAATGTTACCAGTTTCTGTTAACGTGAATGTACCCTCTCAGCTGCTTTGCAGTTTGTTCCAGTGTGGCAGCGTTGTGACTAGACAAATGTTGTCTGAGGAGCTTTATTTCTGCTTTGCCATTCATTCTCTCCCTTAGTCTCCAGCTCTTGGGATGTTCCTCCAGTTGGGAAACATCCTCAGGATTTTTCTTCCATTCCCATTCTGCTCTGAGAATCGAACTTGTTTTTGGCATCTGAACTTCCTCAGTGCATTGCGTTCGTTTCCTTTATCAGTGTTTTTGTATCTCATTTGAAAGGAATCGGAGCTTGCAGAAGTCACAAGTGACCTTTACCTAACCAGATCAAAGCAAGTTATTGCTTCTTGGCCCTTTCTCCTCACACGTCCTGCGTGGTCTGGATCCTGCTGAGGGAGAGTTCCCTTTGAGTAGTTAGACACCTAGCTTATTTTGCAGATATCTCAAATGATGCTTTCAATCTTAGCAACATCAGTTGAAAGCATACTCAGACTCATCAGTATCGATCTCCCCCATGGAAACTATGAATTAGTAATCAAAGTAAACTGTTTTCAGCTGTGGTCTGTAGATTAACTTTGGTGTATGGGAGTCTTCCAGAGCAGTTGCTGCTACACCACAGTGGGTCAATTTTCTTGGTTTTCTAAACCCACCCCACCAAAATCTTCAGCTGTCCAAAACTTGGCCACTTATTTCATACCTCAGACACCTCACTGGGAAGATGAGCTCCAGCAACAGTTTAACAGGAGTTAATCTGACCTTGTAGCTAGTTCTTCTGGCGTGCTTTGTATGCTTTTGCCTTCAGGAAAACAGTGGTCTTAGGGTTGCCTTCTCACCTAGAAAAAAAAAAAAAAGGTTTTCTTAAGATGAGATGGGTGAGCCTGACAGTATTAAATGAAAGAGGGTATACTTCAGTAGCTCATCAATTTATAAAGACAGATTCATTCTATATCCTAGACCCCAGTGGGGTTTTTACAATAAAATGTGGTTTGTCTGTCAGTCAAATTATAGACATAATTGTTCTTTAAATGATCTATTAAAATACCATTCCTTTTCATGTAAAAAAAAGTATTTATGTTCTTGCATAGTCCATATTTGAACTGCTAAAGTTCTTTCCACATGAGGAGCGTTGCAGGTAGAGCTCTGCTTGGGCCATGAGACACGTGTGAAATGGGAAGAGTGATGAAGTCCCTGTGCAGCCAAATGCAGCTTGCCTTTGGCTCCCACTGCCCCCGAGGAAGCTGGAGGGATAAGCAGCATCTCCCAACACCACACCCAAGCTCTTTGCATTCCCTGCCGGAGAAATTGCTCGTAGTTACTTATTGTGGCATAGAAAGTTATAATACATAGCATTTCCCATAAGTGTGTCATTCCAGAGCGAATGATGGATTATGTCCTTCCACACCCCAGTAGTATGCTTTGTGCTGTAATTAAAAAATAAATGTTGCAATGTTGAATTGGAAATATTTTCTGCCATACAATGAATTTGTTTTGTTAGGTTGCTTGGATGTAGTTGCAGCAATGTCCATGTATTAGAACAGTGTCACGGGATAATGGTTTCCTGCCGCTACGTGAGTGCCAAGCCCTGGTTTGCTTCGTAGCTCTAGTGCTGTTTATCTTCATCAACAGTAGGGATTATTTTGCCTCTGTGAAATACTTCTTTTCTTATTTTGTTTCCCATATGCATACTATAAATTATAGTTCTGTGTGAACGTTAACCACAAATCCTAAACATTAGGAGACACTTCTATGCCAGAGAGGCTCAGCTGAAAGCTAGTTTTCAGTTTGCCCAAACTGGTTGGAGATTTAAAGGAAAGGAGTTCCAAAACGGCTACCCAGCCTCATTAAGGTCTGCTGGGCTCCTTTCACCCATCTGAAAATTGATTTCTCTTAAACAGTTTAGAGGACCCTTGGGGTCCTACAGCTTACATAAAAAATGAAAATCCTTCTTGTCTTCGAGCAGTGCAAGCAGTCAATACAAAAGAGAAAAATGATCTTTTAAGTGTATCCCATTGAATCCATTATCTGGAGGGCCCATGTGTGTGATACTTCATCAAAACATCATCATCATCTTGGTGATACAGAGGGGAGAGGGCGAGGTAGTGTTTGAGGAAATTCAGAGAAAATGCTGCAGTATTCAGTGCTGCAGGATGGACTGAATATGATATAAGCCAGGAAATGAGAGCTACAGGGAGGGAAAAATGTTTCTTTTTATAACAAATTTCATATTATACATGTTTAAAGCAAACAAATTGTTCAGGAAAAGTTTTGAATGTTTCTTCCTGTAGATAAGAAAGTCCCATTGGATCAGAATACAGCTTATTCAGTCTTTTTCATCACAGTGATAAAGAAAAAGGCAGTAAGAAAAATCAGTATTTGTTGTACTGTCAATGTATCCTAGTCTTATTTTGTCAGGTTGTCAAGGCATTATACTGCATTGTCATGGGCTAAATTTGTTCTGAATTCTGATTCTTATGTCAGAACTGATAGTTTTTTGAACTCTGTGCTTAAATACTTTTTAAATGTTTGTATTAATAATTCTTATGTTTTTCTGAAAAGAAGACTTGATTTTTGTTGTTTTGAATTTGCAATATTTATTTAATAGTGTAGTGGCATTTTTTGACAGATTATGCAGTCAGGATCTTTGGATGTCACTATTTCCTTTCTACAAAGAATAAGGATGTTGTTTGGAAGATTATATTCAATAAAACCAAAAGGAAATAATCCGATTTGTTTCCAAGCAGTAATCGGTAGTAATCAATAATTCAGAAGTGCTGGTGAAAGATGTATTTTTGGAGCATAGCAGGAAAAGGAAGACAAAGTGTCATGGAATCAAAGTGAGTTGCCAAACATGCGTCCTTTTGGGTCTCTTCCTTTGGTGAAAGGTTGGCTTAAATAAACGGAGCAGTAGGCAGTGGGTGTGTTTTTGCACAACCAGGAACGCCCAGCTGTATTGTTGGCCATGATGCTCCCAAAGGCAGAGTGCTGTCAACATTCCTAATTGGTTATTACCCAATAACGCACACCCTCAAGTGTCTTGGGACTATAAACCACTTTTTACCTAGCCTTCCTACATGAATAATGAAGTACTTCAAATATTCATCCAATTATGCTCAGCTTCTTTCTTGACTAAGGGTTGCCAAATGCAGTTGGACATACTTCTGGCATAGGATTTCAGCCTGTGCCTCTGTTGGAATGATTTAGTTGTAATTCCTAACTTCTGGAGAGAGGTTAGATAGCACTATGATGATAATGTCCTCAGCCTCAAAAGCTATCGTTTTCCCTTTTGATATTTTATTCAAGCTATAGCTTTTTCCTTCTCATATTCAATTCCAGTGTTCTACCAGTATAATTTCAGAATTTTAAAATATAATATTTTAAAATACGTATTTTCATTGTATACATTGAGCTTGCCCCCATGAAACTACACATGTTCTATTAAGTAATAAAAAAATTGCTTGTTCCTCAGGACTGTTTATGCAGGTTCATATGCCTGAAGTAGTCATCAGGTGTTTGAAAATTATGCATGTTAACCATGTATGGTATTTATTTTACTCCTTTAGTTTTTCACATCATTTTTGTTGTTTTTATCATTTTATCATTCTTGCTCTGACCTTCTGAAACATCAAGGTGCTTTACCAGTGCCTGGTCGTGCCAGTTTTCTGTCCTGCTGCAATGAAGCTATAGAAAGTCCTGTTGGCCCCAGGATGTTGGCACAGTGTCCTTGTCCAAAAACCTTGTGACAGTGTACACCTTCTCAGTGCGAAGGATATGTGTGGTTAGCGAAATGGTGATAAATGCTACAGGAATAAGTAAAGCTGGAGGAGTTGTTGCAGGAAAGATGCTCTCTAAGTCCATTCCTCCTTTGGAAGAAGTTCTGGGCTTGTTTGGAGGTTATGATTTTTATCAGACATTATCATTTTTCTGTCTTCTAATGGTGTCATCTGAAAGATGGGCCTTGGGCCTTGCCTTTCATACCAGTCATGTCTTGTTTAGCACTGGACCCAACTGAACGTCTCAGGAGAGCTGCAGTTGTGCTCTCCCCTTCCCATGCTGGGTCCATGGTGCAGTTTTCAGGAGCTGAGCGGATGCTGCGCTCTAAGCAGCAGAGCTCTGCTTCCAAGTGAGCGTTCCTCTATTTCTCTGTAGGAATAGAAATGACCCCCTCTTCCCAAATCACGTATGGTTCATGCCTCTCTCTTTGGGAGACTTAACAAAAAGTTGAAGATGGTATTGAAAATTGCTACTTGGTTTAGCATCATCGTAAGGCATTAAAAGTAATTTGAAAAGAGCCGTTTTGGCTGCATCTTTCAATCACACTTAACCTGCATGTGGGTCGCTTTATTTCCTATTAAATTGTAGTTAAACCAGAGGTGTGAGTCCTTCGTGCTAATTGATCCCAGAAAACGTGACAAACCTTAAAGGCCATGGGACTCCATGAAGAACATACAGCAGGCTTTTATGCCATGCAGAAAACCAAAGCTGCTGATGCAGTTCTCATTTGCAGGAGAGAATAAGGTCAGTCACGTCCTCAAAGGCCATGCCCAGGTCTGCAGGCCAACCCAGGGGCATCGCGTGTGAAGGACCTTCAGGCTCGGATCTTTCCTTGCTGAGCATTACCACCTAGAAAGATCTGTGGGGATGAAAGCTTTATCAGGTGAAAACTAAAGAGGCCACAGGCATGTAGCAGAATAAATGGGGTGGGATCTGGAAAAATGGGGTCAGGGAAAATGTGTTCCCGATGAAGGCCAAGTTTGCTGTAGCATGCTGCTGACTAAGTATATATGTGAAATGAGGGCACATCCATCACAGCAGAGAGTTTATTTTCTTCATCTCTGTCCTAAAATGGTTCTGACACAGTAACAAAACATTTTAAGGGTGGCAGGGCTGGTGTGGAAGCAGGACTGGGAGGAAGTTAACGCACAAGGGCAGCTCAGCCTGCAGGAAGGCCTCCTGATGGCCTCCTCTGCTTTCGGGAACTGAAATGAAATCCCTTCCTTGTCTTGTCTGTGATACCAGTGATGATGATTAATAAGCAGAGATACGGTCCCCAAATGAAAGGTGGAATGTCATTCTGCCAGAGTTTGCAGACTTTCAGGAGCAGGACAAGTGGTGTAATGGATATTTCTAGATCCCTCAATGTGGTTTAGCAGAAGGCTTTCCACAAGGATCATGTGTTGCAGCATGATGGAGAAATCTCCCTTCCTTTTGGCCATCAGATAAGAGACATGAATCTTAGTGTTTCTCATCAGTCTCTCAAAGCTCATTCCTCTTTCCTTCTTTACAGCAAAACTCTTGAGATGTACTCTTGCCAAAGACCTTTTAATAACAAAGTGACCAGCCATTGCTTGGTGGCAAGGAGAGGCACAAGATCCCTCAGCCCAGCAAAGAGCACTTCTGTGTGGCACAAAAAAATCCGTGCAAAAAGCAAGTGACCAAATGTCATGCAATGGGTACCCAACGGGCTGCCTGCATCTAAATTTAAAGTACTGATTTTTAAAGAGGGGATATGAGCAGCAAATGAGCAGAACCTTTCCATAATCCCAATGCATTTATCATAGGAGTATTCTGGGTGGGGAGGGATGGACAATTTTGCTTCTGCACTTTTTGATAATACGGTTCTGCGGATCTCTTGTAAAGATAATTGAAAACAAGTATATCTACAACTTATGTGATGCAAGAAAAACAAATAAGAAATTTAACAGAATACCCAGATTTATGCCAAAATAGAATTTTACTGCATTCTGAAATAGAGCAAAAAATACCACATTTAAATAAGCTATGTAAATGGAATGTAAATGGGGAGCAGGATGCAAGGTGATTGTAACATGATTGTAACAGTAAACAGAGAGGAAGAAAACACTTTAAAACATTCTTCTCTTCCTGAAAATGTCTGTTTTGTTTGAATTGTTCTAAAAATGTTGGATTTCAAATTCAAGATTTTTTCTCACTGCATTGTTAGCTCTTTATTCGCTCTCCCTGTTGGTGAGGACATTATACTTCTGCGGGATATGCATTCCCGTGGTTGTGGCTGGTCAGGTTTTTCCAGTATCAGTCAATATTTGTTGCAAGCTGCATCTTTATTAGTATGAGTTGTGCAGCAGTAGCAATGTCTGGAAATACAGAAGGAAATACAGAAAAACCCTCAGGCAATGCCTCCTCCTTTTAATCCATGTCTAGCAGAATTCAGTTCTGTATTGTTAGAGAAAGTCTTCAAAACTAAGTGAATGAAATAAGGTAGATTTATGGATTCGAACAGTGGACTTTTTCTGATCTGCATCTTTCCAAAGTATTGCTCAACTTTCCAGGTAGGGAGCTCATTGTTTCTTAGCAGTCTGGAATTGCCACAGTGAAATTTTGGCTATCATGTTGTGTTGATTTTCACCACGGAGATCACAACAGATGTATGGATCTGCATACTCAAGTAGTGTAAACCCTTTAGACAGATGGAGCTAGTATATCTGAGTGTCTCTTCATGCATGTGTTCAGAATTTATTAGCTGCTATGTGATAGGGTCTTCATGATTTTTCACCTACAGGGTCTCAGTTTTATGTTGCAGAAGACATACATGGAATGAGATCCAATCCCTCATAACCAGGGTGGTCCTCCAGAAGTATCTGAGTCCGTCCATTGACTATATCTGGGTCCTAGAGTAAGCTTGTTAAAGCACCGTGGAAAAATGCTTGAGGATAACTACTTGTATTTAAAAAACGTGGATCCTAGTGCATTTGTAGCATGTTGCTCCAACAGCAAGGGTACCTATTTCATCCGGTTAAGCTATATCTCAGGAAGGAACTAAGGCCAGCCAGCTCATGTGCCTGATGGTAGCCTGGTATGCAGAGTAGAAGAGTGCTTAGGTTAAATATTTTACTAATTCATACACATTTTAGGAGCACTACAAATTATTACTTGTAGCTCTGCATTATATAAAATTGTTCTCTTATAATTAATAAAGCTTGGTTTTCTTCTGTTGAAATTGGCATCTAGAAAGAATGCTATTAGATTGTTTAATGTTCAGATTTCAATACAGTTGATTTCTGGTCATTGTGTGCATGGGAGACACCGGCCTTAGGACTGATGTGTCTAATGCTCATGTAGACACCGCGGTTCCTGCCGGGTCTCCCATTGCCTCTGGGCACCAGCCAGGGGTGGCTTTTGAATGTCATCCACCAGCCTTTGGGGTGTCTGGGACACTCAAGGACATCTCCAGGGGCGCCCGACACCTGTGTTTAGGCAGCTGGCTTGCATCCCATCTCTCCTATATTAAAAGCATCTTGCTGTAACTTTTACCTCTGGCGTGTGATATTTTTGAGGATTTTGTTGTCTGAAAATCATCACAGCATGTATTTTCACATGCTCTGCTTAGCTATTCCTTACACCCTTATTCATGAGTCGGTATTGTTTCTGAAGTGTATCTCTGCTCTCGTCCTTTCTTCTCTCTTCACCCTCCTCCACACAAATACGCTTTACAGCTGGGTTTGGTATGGCTGCAGGGACTATTACACCATGACAGTATCTAATTTAATAAACAATAAAGCCACTGTTTTGTATATGTAAAGTTTGTCAATGAAAATAATGTTATCTGTGTGTTTTTTTATCACCCCCACCACCAGCAAAACATGCAGGCGCGGCTTTGGCATCTCGAACCTGTGCATTAAGCTTTATGGATGGCTCGGAGCCACTGCTCAAGCTGTCTTAGGTGGACTTTCCTGTCCTCCTAACTGATTAGTGCACAGCTTTTGTGTTAGCTGATTTGGTTAATGATGTGATTTTCCTAGTTACTGAAGTACTTAAAGCATTTCAACCTCTAGTATGTAAATGTGTAAGAATGAATTATACAGGTATAAACAGGTCTCTGTATCAGCACATGTGTGTCCACACTAGAGTTCATGGTGCTGTAAGGCTGAGACTACAAGGCTATAAGCTGGAGTTAATCATTACAACAGCCGGATATGCAGCCCTGTGTGTCTAATACTACTTACTGTGAGCATAACGCCCACATCTTCCTTGCCTCTTATCGTGTATCCTCTCATGATACCTGGATTGATTTTCTTAAAGAATTAATAATCTATCATGTTAATGTTGGAAGTACAGCTTTCAGTCCAGGTGAAGGAATATAGGAGCAGATGAAGAAAAGCACAAATGTCTGATAAAATAGAGAATTATAATAACATAGATACTGTGTAATTGGCTTGCACCTTTTCTCGGTGCAATTAGACAGCTTTATGTGAAAAGACGATGAGGGCTGCCGGGGCCACCTTAGTTTCTCATCTTCATATCTATGCAAAGTGATGTCATCCCCAATACATGATTGCCTACTGCTGTTTTCCTCTGTGGGAATCCCTCTTCACTCAGTGCACGGGGATATAATGATGCTCAATTAATAAACAGCTCTTCAACAGTTCCTGTTCTCCTCATGGTTCAGCGTGTGTCCTTGGGCTGCATATTCTGCATGGTGCTTGAGTCCTGCTCTGTAGTCAGTTGTCAATCTTCTCAAGTGCTTTCCTAAGTCTAGGACCTTCTTGTTTAACTCATGCCAAACACTGAGGGTAAACAGGTGGAGCAGGACTGAGGGTAAACAGAGTGAGCAGGAGTGAGGGTAAAGAGGGGGAGTACGACTGAGGGTAAACAGGGGGAATACGACTGAGCGTAAAGAGGGGGAGTAGTACCGAGGGTAAAGAAGGGGAGTAGGACAGAGCGTAAAGAGAGGGGGCAGGACTGAAGATAAACAGGGGGAGTAAGACTGAGGGTAAGCAGAGGGATTAGGGCTGAGGGTAAACAGGGGAGTAGGGCTGAGGGTAAAGGGAGGGAGTAGAACCGAGAGTAAACAGCAGGGGTAGGGCTGAGGGTAAATAGGGAGAGTAGGACTGAGGGTAAAGAAGGGGAGTAGGACTGAGGGTAAACAGGGAGAGTAGGATTGAGGGTAAACAGGGGGAGTAGGACTGAAGATAAACAGTGGGAGTACAACTGAGGGTAAACAGGGAGTAGGACTGAGAGTAAACAGGCAGTAGGACTGAGGGTAAAAAGAGGGAGTACGTCTGAGGGTAAAAACGGGGAGTACAACTGAGGGTAAACATGGGGAATATGACTGAGGTTAAATAAAGAGAGTAGGACTGAGAGTAAAGAGAGGGAGTAGTTCTGAGGATAAACAGAGGAGATAGGCCTGAGAGTAAACAGAAAGAGTAGGGGAGTGTGAACAGATGGAGTAGAACTGAGGGTAAAAATGAGGAGTAAGACTTAGGGTAAACAGAGCGAGTAGGACTGAGACTGAATAGGGGGAATACGACTAAGGGTGAAGAAGGTCAGCAGGATTGAAGATAAACAGGGGGAGCAGGGCAGAGGGTAAAGAAGGGGAGTACAACTGAGGTTAAAGACGAGGATTAGGACTGAGGATAAACAGGGAGAGTAGGACTGGGGGTAAACACACGGAATAGGGCCGAGAGTAAAAAAGGGGAATAGGACAGAGGGTAAAGAGAGGGAATTGGGCTGAGAGTAAACAATGGGAGTAGGAATGAGGATAAACAGAGGGAGTATGCCTGAGGGTAAACGGACAGAGTAGGACTGAGGGTAAAGAAGGACTGTAGGACCAAGTGTAAACTGAGGGATTAGGACCGAGAGTAAAGAAGGGGAATACGACTGAGGGTAAAGAGGGGGAGTAGGGCTGAGGGTGAAAAGGGGAAATAGGGCTGAAGGTAAACAGGGAGAGTAGGGCTGAGGGTAAACAGAGGTAGTAGGACTGAGGGTAAAGAAGGGCAGTGGTACTGAGGGTAAACAGAGGGAGTAGGAATGACCGTAAAGAAGGGGACTATGACTGAGGATAAACTAAGGGAGTGAGACTGAGGGTAAACAGGGGGAGTAGGACTGAGGGTAGATGGGGGGAGTAAGGCTGAGCGTAAACAGAAGGAGTAGGACTCAGGGTAAACAGAAGGAGTAGGATCGAGGGTAAACGGGGCAGAGTACTGAGGGTAAAGAGGGGGAGTAGGACTCAGGGTAAACAGAGGGAGTAGTACTGAGGGTTAACAGACGGAGTAGGACTGAGGGTGAACAGAGGGAGTAGTACTGAGGATAAACAGATGGAGTAGGACTGAGGGTAAAGAGAGGAAATAGGACTGTGGGTAAACAGCAGGAGTATGACTCAGGGAAAAGAGGGGGTGTAGGTCTGAGGGTAGAAAGGGGGAGCAGGACTGAGGGTAAAGAAGGGCAGTAGTACTGAGGGTAAACGGAGGGAGTAGGCTCGAGTATAAAGAAGGGGAGTACGACTGAGGTTAAACAGAGGGAGAGGTACTGAGGCTAAACATGGGGAATACGCCTGAGGGTAAAGAAGGTCAGTAGGACTGAGGATGAACAGGGGGAATAGGGCAAAGGGTAAACATGGGGAGTACGACTGAGGTAGAAGAAGGAGATTAGAACTGAGGGTAAACGGAGTAGGGCTGACGGTAAAAAGGGGAAATAGGACCAAGGGTAAAGAGGGTCAGTAGTACTGAGTACAGAGGGAGTCGCACTCAGTAAACAGGGAGAGTAGAGCCGAGGGTAAAGAAGTGGAGTAGGACTGAGGGTAAACAGGGGGAGTAGGACTGAGGGTATGCAGGGGGAGTAGGGCGGAGGGTAAACAGGGGGAGTAGGACCGAGGATAAGAGAGGGAGTAGTACTGGGGTAAAGAAGGGGAGTAGGACTGAAGGAAAGGAGTGGGAGTACGACTGAGGGTAAACACGTGGAGTAGGACTGAGAGTAAAGAGGGGGAGTAGTACTGACGGTTAACAGAGGGAGTAGGACTGAGGGTAAACAGAGGGAGTACCCCTGAGGGCAAACAGTGGGAGTACAACTGAGGGTAAACAGGGGGATTAGGACCAAGGATGAAGGGGAGTAGGGCTGAGGGTAAAGAGAGGGAAGAGTGCTGATGGTAAAAAGGTGGAGTAGGGCTGAGGGTAAACAGCGAGGGTACTACTGAGGGTAAAGAAGAGAAGTAGGGTTGAGTGTAAACAGAGGGAGTTGTACTTGGGATAAACAGATGGAGTTGGACTGAGGGTGAACAGGGGGAGTAGGACTGAAGGTAAAGAGGGGGAGTGGGTCTGAAGGTAATAGGAGGCTAAAAAGGCAGGTTAGTAGTGTTAAGTTTTTTAGAATCTCACAGGTTATTGAGAGTCTTAGAGGTTACAAAGAAATACCCTTAATTTGCATTACATTTCTCCAAAACCTTTTCAACTTTTTTTTGAAATATTACTGAAAGAAGGTAGAATTATTGTGAGTTATGCAATCGGAAGGTAAACACTGTCGTTGGTTAGGACATCTCCTGCAGTATTTGAGAGCTGTTGCTGTCCCTACTTCCCAGCATTTCTGTCACTAGCATCCAGATGTCTGTCCTCGGGGTCTGTCTAAACATGGTTTTCCCTATGAGCAGGGCCCCACCCTGGTGTCTTCACCTCCCTCTTTATTCCCTCTTGTGCTTCTCCCTCTGCTTTTCAGTGTATTTTTCTCAATTCAACTCTCTCATTCCATCAGGTTATGGAATTCCATCAGTTTTCTCAGAAATGAAACAAAGCGGATAGACCCTCTTCAAAGCAGTGCTGTTTGATTTTTCTTTTTTTAATTTGAATTATTTTAGGTATTCATTACATTTGTCTTAAGCAGTATTTCGATATGTAGAAGGGACACAAAATCAAACTGTAAGTGATCTTGCCATGTATTCCCCTGAATATCCACTGAGCGGGTGTAGAGTGAGTGTAAAGGGTGATTTGGAGATCTTCAAAACCTGCGTGGATGCCACCCTTTGCCACGTGCTCTAGGTGTCCCTGCTTGAGCAGGGGGGTTGGACTAGATGATCTGTAGAGGTCCCTTCCAAACTCAACCATTCTCTGATTCTGTGAAACACAAAACTTGTTTGTGTTTGAAGACAGAGATGTAGTGTAGCTGAAACCAGAAGATATGAAAGTTGTGACTAATTTTGAGTGCTCTAGGTGAGGCCACTGCTGTCTGCTGCTTCACAGCACTTAGCACTGTGCACCTCTTTTTTTTTGTGGAAAACTATGGTTCAGCCCAGCAGCTTTTGACGCATCTGCAAACCAGCCTCGTTCATAAGACGTCCCTTATTCCTACAACAAATGAAGCAGATGTCCTGTGGGCAAGGGTTTGCTATACTGCCCAACCCTGGTTTATCCCCAAGGGTGTCTGCTCTCTAAATTAAGGGTACTGTGGGGTAAAGAAAAAGAAAAAAAATCACTGCTGTGTGATTAAAGACAGTCTAAAATGGTTTGAGCAGAAGAAGGCTTGTAAATTGAAGTTGCAGAAGCAACTTTATCTCTCATGCTTCCTAACTTCTGACACTTGGCCTGATCTCTTTAATGATGTTCTTTATACATGTATTTTTTTTTCCCCTCTCTTGTGTATAATCTTGTGGGGCTATAAAAAGGCAGACTAAACATCCTTGCACCTTCGTTGGCAAACACCTTGTGACGGTAAGACCTGTGTTCAGCTGCAGGGTTGAAACCTGCTAATAGGTTTTACAGGTTTCTGGTGCAGAAGTATAGTAGGAAATAGTTGTCCTCCGTATGAATTATACTCACGAGGAATGATTCAGACTTTGCAGGCAACTTTCACAGGTATTGAGAGCAGAAGAATAAGGAGGTTCAGGAATAGTTTATTTCTGTCTGAGTTCTGGAGGAGAGTTTTGTGGGGACACAGGCTCTTTTCAGTTAAGAGCTAAAGGTTTTAGAAGCACTTTCTCCGTTTGGATTTCATTAGGTAGTGAAAAGCTGTTATTTTAGCTTTAATGTATCTTTTTCCCTTGAGGAATCGTTACCATAGGATCCCTTGTACGCTACCAGAGGTTAGTTGTAAACTCTGTTGCCTTTATGGACTGAAACGCCAAGGAGTGCGTGCAAGGCTTGCGCAGGGAAGGGCGTGTGCCATCCTGTCCCATCTACAGCAACGCATTGTCCTTCCTCGTAGAGAAGGCAGCAGTTAACAAAACACCACAAACGGGATTGCTGCCTAAGTGGCCAGTCAGAATCGTAAATATCTTGGAATTCTGGTTCCTTATGATTCCTTGCAAAGACTGAATCGAAACAACCACAAATGGTAAAATGGGATGCCTGGTTCCTGAAGCAACTTTCTGAAATAGGGCAGAGTTAGGATTAGCATAGTGCATTTCTTACAGAGCATACGGATATACTCAGAACCCTGTAACATCTAATGGTTTTAGTTCCAGAATTCATTTTGCTGATACTTTTCTAAAAGATTTAATAGAGAACTCAGAGAGTGTTTCCTAACTTCCAGTGATCTGCATGTGGAATTTCGATACCAAGTGCACAAAGGAAATACTGGGAGTTAGCAATAGTTTGAATGAAATTCATGAAAGCTGGGGGGCAAATTTGGTGCACTAAGGAATACATCAAAGAATTTCCCCCCTTTTGAGAATGATTGTTTCTACATCCAGATTTGAAAGTGAAATGCTTCTTGTAGCCTTTTTTTTCTTTTTTTTAACACATTTTCTCTTTGTGGAATCCAAGTTTACAGGTTTTATGAATTAGAGATTTGAACTTGGGAGAAACTAAAATACCTTTTTAAGAAAAATTGTCAGGCTCAGAAGAGCGGGTTGGAGCTAATATGTTTTTACTTTTTTTCCCTAAACATGATCCCAACACACAGGTTCTATTTTATTGCAATGGTGACTGCAGAGGAGTTCAGTGTTTGGAGTATATAGATTACCATGGCCTTTGGGATGCTGTGTATTCAGTAACTTAACTACTTTCTGCCTCTTGGTGTTGAATGATAAACACTCCAGTTCTGCTCCTATCCTCCATTATCTGTACTCACAGCAAACCTGACCATCTTAAACATGATTAAAATATGATTCAAAAGTTATTAGCTAATTATGGCACAAAGTACTTAATTTGCCATTGCACCCTAATAACTTAAAGGTACTCCCGATAACTTAGTAATAACCATATCATAAGCAAAAGGACACGGTTGCTACTAACTTAATAGGCAGCTTCCCTCAAGATAAAACATAAATAATGTACCTCAATGAAATCGGATTCGAGCTTAGTGAAACTATCTTGGCAAGCAAACAGAAAATTTGTTAAATTTTCTGTGAAATGTTATCATTGCCAAGAAAACTTGGTTACAAAAAATAGAGATGGAAAAAGTTCTTGCATGAATAATTGATTGAACATTTCATTGGTTTAAATGATTTGGGGAAAAGTGGTTTTGATACGCACTGGTAAATTTGAAAGTTTTTGAGGACTTGTGAGATATTGGGCACTGTTGGAGACGGGGAGCTTGAAGGCTTTTGCAGTAAGCTGGACGGTGGATCCAGTGCGTGGGCAAAGCTGAAGAGCGTAGCAGGGAGAGATGGGAGTTGTGGCTTGCAAAATATCAGTAGTCATTTGGTTTGGGTCCTGGCAGGCCCCTGAAGAAAGACAGAATAAGGAGAGGAGGAGGGTTTCCACTGCTGCTGCCCCATGCCAGAAAACAGGCCTCGCTCAGCCCCACGCAACACTCGCCACGCAGCCCAGAGGTTGGGTTGCCATTTTGAAAGAGCTTTTAAAAGAAATTGCCTGGCCTGGGGGTGAAAAGATGCAAAGTTGGGTAGCGGCCTCTCCCTCTTACCTGTGGGTACCTCGGGCAGGGCAGAAACAGAGCGAGGAGGTACATGGTGAAGCAAAACTTGGTCCCGTTGTCACCGCCCTCTCCCGGCATTGGCGCCGCCATGGGAGACGCGCTCCTTCTGCCTGCTCCTCGCCGTGAGGCCCAGGCCCTTGGCGTCCCAGCCCTGCTCGGCTCTCCCTTTCCAAAACAGCGGTGCTTCTGCAAGGGCTGTTTGGGCCGGGGTGGATGACAGACCTGGATTTGGGAGCAAATGTACAAACGGGCCAGGGATGTGACAGAGCATACAGACTTTAGGCTGCTTTTGATGGGTTTTATCTCAAGCTGCCCTCACCTTGAGACCGAGAATCAGTATGTTGTGCGAGCCAGAGGGACTTACTATTCTAGCTTTATTTCAGAAAGAAATCATTATTTGTAGTGTAAGTCCCGTAGGTTGCTAGATCACCTGCTTAACAGGGAAAATGCAGATTTTATTTCTTTTTAACTTCCCTTGCAGGCAAGTAGAACTTAAGCCGCTGCTCTTTTCCTCTGGGGCCTTTGCTGCTGATCATTTAGTTTATCCCAGTGATCCTGTGACCCACATCTCTTGTTTTATTTGACTCTCATTTATTTATACAACATCTTCACCCTCGTCTGCAGGAGATAGAGCTGCTGTGCACACTCTCGTGTAAGTAGCATTCCTGCAACATGACTGCATGCTGTTGGGCAATATCTTCTTTTCCAGTTAATGTGTCAGTTTGTCCATGTGGGTTAGATCCAATGACTATTAAGTTCATTTTGTAATATGTCTGATTTGCTTTCATCTCTGCTCCTGCTGCTGTCTCTGATGAGGCAGGTTGTAGCAAATCCTGTGTTTCGTTGTGTTGCCTGCGCTGCAGTCCGTAACGATACCACCTCGCTCATCACTTCAAGTCCTCCCCATCTCTTCCCTATGCAGTTTGCTCTGCATTTAAGACCACTCTCCCCTTCCTGTCTCAATGTCAGTGTTTTATTAGCCCTCTGAGCTCACCCTTATGTTTTCTTTGCCTCTGCACTCAAATGGCAATTCTAAAGAGCTTGAGATGGGTTCCGTCTAAATGATTCAGTTCTTTAATCTCTAGCAATTATTTCCACAGTGGTTTCTGACATCACTTCTACTCACTATCTACGCTTTATCTGCTTGCTAAAATGCAATGTAACATTTGCTTTTAAGTCTAATAAAACCTGGTGTTTTAATACCTCCTCTCTACATTTTTTTTTCTTGGTCTTTTTCTGGATCCTGTACATTTTTTTTTCTATAAAAAGTTTAATAAGCTTTTTAGGCTTTAATGCACTTTTTCCCCGGTTACTTTCTCTTTAATCAGTGCATTCATGTCTTTTCTAATAATGTAGGAAGTGTCTGTGCCAAGGAATTCCTGAGACTCATGGACGTGAAATCTTAAATTATGTGTAAGGAGAAAGAGATAAGAACCGGTTATAATAGCACTGAGAGCAAGAGATTGCAACAGGGTGCTTGGTTAAAATGCGGTTTTCATAATATACGTGCTACTGAAAATTGCAAGTTTATTCTGTTATATCATGTTTATGTCGCACCTTCTCTTATGCAGCATTACTACAGAAATTGCTGGGAATTCAGGCACTCTTATCCACATGACATAAGGACGTAAGGTCTTGAGGAGAGAAGAGAAACTTTTTACTCCTAAAAGTGGTCCTCTGAAAGATGAGGAGAAACTTAAAATCGTTTCTACGTGGGTAGTGTAGCTACCTGCATGTCTCCCATGTGTGTGTAGATCTCCAGACATACTAGCTTCTAGCAGGTAGTCCAAATTATATAATTTAGACATACGAGGAAGTAAAATTACATAGCCATGAGATGAGTATACCATTAAATAGATCTAATTTATAATGGGCTCTTATGCAAATTGCCTTTGAGCATTCAGTACAAGAAAATGAACAGAAATTAATAAGGGCAACGTGGACTGAAAAAGTCGCTAAGAGGGAAAAAAAAAAAAAAAAAGGACAAACCTAAAAGTACAACCTCATCTCTGTACACTCCGGAGTGTTAAATAAGCGTTTCCATTAGCCACATAAATATAATGATGTGATAACAAAACTTGTATTCGCATACCCTTTAATGACCAGTGCCGTGGCTCCAGCCAGGTGAGTAAGACTTCATCCAAAATGGTTTCCTTTTTCTCTTTTTTCCTTTATTATTATTTATAATTCTTTCGCATGCAGTTCATTACCTGAGGAAGAAAGATGAGTTTTCATGAGCTCTTTGCCCCTTCCCAGCCACTGGATGTCAGACCTTAGTGAAGTCCCAGGCAGTGATTCTGCCTTGCCATTAGCTTGGGCATCTGACAGCTGTAAGAGACTGGATAGTCCACCTGCAGGAGAGGAGTATCTGTTGTCAGGTTACTAAAAGGGCTTCACAGCAGGTGTTTTCCTCCCTTTTTGTTGTTTTGTGAAAGACAGAGAGAAGGGAAAGCTAATGGCTTAGAACTGCAGAAAATGTTTTATAACATTATCTTTGTCATCTTTGAGCTGTTGGTGTTCTGTGTCGGTGATGATAGCATACTGCCTATAGTCCCTACTAAGGAATCTACATTTTCACAGGCAAATAGTCTCATTCTACCTTAGATGAAAAGTAAAGTAATATTTTGCATGCTTGCAGACAGCAGAGCTTGCTTTCTTTTCCATGTTCCTTGCATCCCTTTTCTTACGAAAGAGAAGAATTTTTGCTATATCTAATGGAGCCACTAGAATAATCTGCAGGACTGTATCATTTTTCTTAGTGTTAAGGAAGTTGTGGGATAGTTTACCACTCATTAATATTGCTCATCTTTTTCACAATCATTTCTTCTTTCCTAGATCAGCAGTTGAAGCAGAATACACTGAAGAAAAGTGTTTCTTTCTGTGTGTGTAGTAATGCTTATAAACATTTATTCTTTTAGAGGGTAAATTTATAAACACTCAACACCATGCATACAATTTTGCTGCAGACTGAATGTATTTTTATGCTTGACAAACAGGACTTGTTTCTGAAATATCTGAATTATCTGAGAAATCGTATAAGCAGTGTCCTTTTTAGGGAAAACTGCCCATATTATGTTTTATGGAAACAAAGCTTTGCTCTTTTCCACGACCTGTTGTCTGCTCCCCACTGAAATGAAGTTTGAGGTTGCATCTGTTTTACATCCTCAAAGTAAAAGCAAATTTCTCATATGGAGGCAGAGGTTTCGCAGTGGTTGTATTTTCATCCCTTGAAGCATTTGATTTCTGACAGTGGCATATGATACTTCAAGTCATAGACATTAATTATTACCCATTGGAGGTCGCACTTTCAACCCATGGGACATTAATTTTCCATATACACAGAAAATTCCAGCCTGGTACCTTTAATTAAGCATTTCAGAAGTACATTTTCTTCTAAATGGACTATAGCTTTTTATCCTTTACCCTTGATATTTGGCTAATTCTGCATATAATTGTCAGCTTATTTTGCAAGCTGCCTTCAGAGTGCTTTCCTGTTTGGAAATCCATTCAGCTGTTAACTTTTCTTTTTAATGACAAATATATATCTTTGTCATCAGCCAAAGTTGTCAGAAAGACAGCTGGGGGAAAAACAGCTTTCACGCTTTCTTGGGAAGCGCAATTACAATAAACATGACTTCGCAGTCCTGCTTTGCGCCAGCAGATTGGTGTCATTTAAGCATCTCTGATTTCGGCATGAGCCCCGGCAGGAGGAGGAGCTGAGTCCTGGGGGCAGGAGGGAATGGTTGCTCCAAGGTGACTGCACTCCAGACTCGGAGGGTGAGCGGGGCAGTTTGCTGCTGTGCTGCCAGGAACGCTCGAGCGCAGGGGGAGGCTGCAGGGCCCTGCTCTTAGCATAGCCCCTTCTGCCCTGGTGGCAGATGTAGCCAACGATGCCTTGGGGTAGGACCACGTTGTTACTGGGGGTTGGTTCCAGTGTTTTCCCGAGCTTTTCCCTTGAGGCCTTGTGAGGGAAGCTGGAATCTACAGTTTTTCACCTAAAGAGGAAACGAGCTTTAATTGTATTTGCAGCATCATCTCTGCATCGGGTCTGCTCTTTCAAAGCCCCTTCACCCTTTCAACATGTTGTTGCGTGTTGCAAAGTGCAACTTTGGGGATTTTTTTTGTAGCTGCGAGAGACAGAGTGCAGTACATTAACCCTCCCAACCTGGACCAACGGGCTGTCGGATTCCCAGCTGCATCACGAGTGTCCATGCACTGTTGTCACTATTCCAATTTTGACAGGGGACTCCTTCCTCCATCTTGTTGTTCCTATGAACAATTGATAAAACAAAAAGCCTAGAAGTTTAAAATACGTAATTGTAATAGTAATTTAGAAGCAGAAAAATGCTGCAGAAACCAATTAGGTCTATACATTTCAGTAATGGCTTATCTAAATAACAAGTTTTTGTGTGCGTGGATTCCATTATAGATTCCAAGACTACATGCTTGTGTATAGGGAAAAATTAATTCTAAATACCAAGTGTTACAGCGTTGGCTACCAATGTTGCTCATCCACTTAGTGCGTAGATATGTGTGCTACATGCTCTGTCACAGCTTAAATTTTGAGCAGCAAGGCACACAGTGACAAATACCCATGGAAGAAAGCTTGAAATGTTTGAAGCGATAGCCTTGAGAAAAGTATTTTCTACCTGATAATCTGCAAAACTTGTTTAATTCCTTATATGTTACAGATTTCATGGAAATTCAATAGGTTCCGTTGTTTCCTACAGAATTTTAAATGGCCTCCTGGGGTTGATAATGGCCTTTTGTTTCTTTCCCAGTCTTCCTTTCTCCCAGCTGGTCAGAAGGCAGCAGCGAGGTTGGTATTCCAGGTGAAACCCATCGTGGAGCGTGTTGTAGGGGTGGGTGTCTCCCCCTCGCAGCCCGCTGGGGTTCGGAGCATCCTTCCTCAAGAGGCCGCGTGGCTGCAACGCGGCTTTCGCTCCGCCGCAGCTCACGGAGCAAAGTGCCTCCCTGGCATCAGGTCCACGCTGATGTGCAGCAGGATTTTTGTGTGCTCTGTGTTCTTTAGAGTCCTGCCTAGATTTTGTTACGCAGCTTCTCAAATCAGACCGGTTAGATTAGTACAAAAGCTACGTCTGAATGACTGTTTTCATTAAAATAACGAAGATACCGAATCTGCAAAATATGGCGGAATGTAACAGGTTGTGACAAGGCTCGAAAACCACGTCCAATAATGTTGGTAATATTTCATGCAAATTGCCCATGTGAAGTCTCAAGCATGAGCTATTTTTGAGACAGTTTTGTTTACAGTTTTTTGGAGGCAGGGCGTTGGGAAGAATCAGGAAGTGCTTCCACATGCACATATGGGCATATAAACACAGACACGCACAAAATCAAACCTGCTGATCTCTCTGGATGGTTTCATTGGGAAATTTCTCGTGACTCAGGAGTGTTTTGCAAACACTTCAGTGCAAAAAAAACAAAAGGCAAGACACATTTCGTGTGCTTTGTCAGGGCGTTTGGTTCAGGGTTTCCAGCTCTTCCTACTGCTCTGATTAAGTCAGGTTTTGTGAGAAACAATTAGAGAAAACTTGTGTTTATCTATCAACACTTGCTATTGCAGAAATTTCTGGCAGATGAAGATTCTGCATGACAACAGGGTTCTGGGGGTTGGTGGGTGGTCTCTATAATAAAGTGGAAATGCTTTCCCTCTTTTTAGAACATGTTAATTGATACCTGCCACAGAGTTACTTTTTTTTTTTTTCCTTTGGAGTCAGTGCCTCATGTTGCAGTGTTATAACCTCTGCGTACCCAAGTGCTTTGTGTAGGTGGCTTTTACTAAACGTGCAAGCTTTGCAGCGTGTGTCTGCAGCCTTTTTCAGCATGAGGCTCCTGCTCGGTCGCAGCAAGGGCACGAGGTGCTGCTGAACGCAACTTGATCTGACCTTGACGTTGCCCTTTGTTTCTCTTCCTTTGCAGGATCGGAAGGCTTTTTGATGGCACAGAGCCCATCGTCCTTGACAGTCTAAAGCAGCATTACTTCATCGACAGAGATGGGCAAATGTTCAGATATATCTTGAATTTTTTAAGAACATCGAAACTCCTCATTCCTGATGATTTCAAGGTGAGATTTCAAGGGCCTTGAGTGCTTTACACTTACCTTGCAAGAATCTGACAGCCTAATCAAAACAGTGGCAGACAGAAGAGACTTTTAGAATAGGATAGGTGAGTTCACGTACTTGGCAGAAGTAGTCGTGGTGTTGCTAAAGTGGTATCCGTTAGCCTTGCCTAGAGTGACGTCAGTACTAAATCTTCCTCCCTTGATGATAGTGTAATCGAGCACCCTTGCCATATGCGACCCAGGGAGGCTAAACATCATAGGATGCTGCTGGAAGATAGAAAGGAGGTTGCAGTTTTTAACTGACCCTTCATCAGTCTTGAGGTTAGCGGTTCTCCTCTCCATCTTTGTGGTTTCCCTGTGATTGCAGCGGCTCCAGCTTCTAGTCCCACGTCAAAACAGAGAGAGTGCTGGGGGAAACCATGATACCAACAAATAAAACTGCTCGCGTGGTAGTATTTGGACATTGGGTCATAAAATACTTTTTACTGCTAAACTCTGGAATGTGTGCTGGAAGTTTAATTTTAGAAGAGAAGCCAGGGATGAATATTTACACATTTATTCCTTAGACTTCACAGAGGAGTCTGCTTTTCTTTTCCGTTTAATAACAAGATGAATGTGTGATAACTGAGCGCGTCAGGCACGGCAGACGCGCGCGTTGATCCTCCGCGTGGGCGTAGACGCGGCGGCAGCGACGCGGGAGCCGCAGAGCGCACTGCAGTCGGGACCGATCTTTATCCCGGCTTCACCCACGCGCACCCGAGCAGCTCGCCCTGCCATTGGTTTGCAGGAGGAAGTCTAGCAATGCGGATTCATTAGGAGAGGTGATAAGGAAGGGCTGCAGCAGCCTACACGGTGGTGCAGCCTTTTATTTATTTGAGGGATGGGTTTTTCAGATGTTTGGGGCGTAATAAGTGCTAGGTGCTCAGTTTAAGAGCTGTATTGTAGCAATCTTTGAATCATCTGTGGCAGACAGGCACTTATTCCTGCCATGCGTGACAAGGCTAGACCGACCTAAATAATGTGGGAGTTTAGAAACCGATACTGTTAGGCATCACATCCTGCTTTTGAAGCCGTAGAATGGGTTTGTGCTGCTCTCAGCACTTGTCCTAAAGGTAATCAGAAATAGAGAAAAGGGAAAAAGCAGCTTCCCTATGGGATTAACAAATCATATATGCAGAGCCTTTTAAACACATAAATACACTGTAGCAGTTCTGAAATTAAAAATATAACTCCTGGCAAGTTCGTCCTACCAACATGATGTTCAAAGGGGCCCCTTCCAGTTATGCTTTCAGTTGTCCAGAATATCAGTGTTTCAAATGAACAGTGATCCTTCTTTCTTAGAAATATAGATATTAGATGACTTTTTTTGGTTAGGCATTAAATGAAAGCAATACTGTGAACATAATTCACATCCCGTGCTCATGAAGTATTCTCTCTGCAGCTCAAATTCGGTGCTGTATTGACTTGTTACTGCTGTTTCCCTGCTGTCATTCTATTTCTCTGTCTTCCCTAGTTCTCATGCATTGCTTTTCTCTGTGTAAATATTTTCCAAATGGCTTTATGCTCTTAAAACTAGAAAAAAAAAAGTTTTTTTTTAATATAAAATATGGCCATAGACAAACTTGAGATCATCAGTTCTAAATTACCTCTATGCTGGCTCTGCTTAGAAACACATTCTCTCTCTGCTGTGGTGTTCGAGGCAATGTAGTAAACAATGCTGTTGGCAAAATGGGGAGGTATTAAAAAATACTTAATTTTTAGAATGCAGTAATATGTGCAATTCATTATGCAAATATGGGGATCATTTCACACTCGGAACCATCGCGGGCTCCCTCATTTACATGCTCATACCTGTTACTGTGCCTGCTAGCCTCGCTGCGAGACGCCATGGATCCCCGTGATGGATTCTCTGAATCCTGGTTCAGTTCTGTTCCATCTGTTCAATGAGGTCATTATTTTATGACATCACTGTGGGGATAAAGATTAGGGAAAAGGTGGCATGTCGCTGTCTGGATTAGTTCCTCACATGAGGGAGTTCGGTGAGGATAACTCACGCTCTCCCCTCACAAAAGCTGCTGTACTCAGTCTCTGTCAAGTGGCTGATGGTTATTTTTTCTTTGCCTGTGCTGTTATTTTTATTACACCTTCCTACACAGTAGTCGTGAAGCATGTCTGAAGGGTTTCAGGTCTGGAAAGTTGTTAGCCTGAATAGCCATGTATATTAAGCGGTGCATCAGCAATGTTTCTTTCTTAATTGTGCACGGTAACGTATATGTCTTTCAGGACTACAGTTTGTTATATGAAGAAGCAAAATATTTTCAGCTTCAGCCCATGCTGGGAGAAATGGAAAGGTGGAAACAGGACCGGGAGACTGGCCGCTTCTCAAAGTCCTGTGAGTGCTTGGTGGTGCGAGTTGCCCCAGACCTTGGAGAGAGGATTACGCTGAGTGGCGACAAGTCGTTGATAGAAGAAGTGTTTCCAGAAATTGGTGATGTGATGTGCAATTCTGTCAATGCTGGCTGGAATCACGACTCGACGCATGTCATCCGATTCCCACTGAACGGATACTGTCACCTCAACTCAGTTCAGGTAGGAAGGAGCATATGCAGTTCTGGGGAGGGAGCCAGCAGATTGACCTGGAGTGCCATGTCACTGGACACTCTGAGCTGCTGCCCTAGTTCTGTGGGTCAGAACAACTTTTGCAACTTAATTTGCACATTTCATGACCAAATCTCTTTGCAAAACAAACGATAGCAGCGTTAAAAACCTGCTTTAGGAGGTGCACATTTACCTGAATATAAAGATCTTGGGTACTTGAGGAAACACTCTTTTGACGTTTGAATATAAGGTGCCCATTCAAGCCTGCTTCCCATCCCTGGCTCTGCTTTTTATAAATCATTTTCTAGACTGATGGCAAGACACAGGGGCATCGCAAGCCAAGGAGGGAGCATGTCACATCCTGACAGAGCTCTCATATCCTCTCATGGGGATGAGGCTCTGTCCCTTCAACTGCAAAAGAAACAACTTCCACATGCTGAGAAAGGCAGTGGAATTGCTGTAGTGTATTAGAGTCCATAGGAGCTCTGAAGCGAGATGGGAAGTGCAAAGGAACAGAAAGCTAAGGTATTAAGTGAGAAGTGAGGGAAAAGCAAAATGAGGACAAGTAAGTAAAAGGTGGCTACATTCAAACACTGGCTGTTGAAAGGAAGGCAACCCTTCCACAAAGGTAGGACATGGGTAGTTTCCTCCTCTTCCTCCTGAAATAAGAGCCAGTATCTGTAGGAAAAGGGGACACCTGCAACTGTGGTGTCTTGGTGGAACCCTTTATTTATTGATTGATTTTTAATAGCCTTTTCTATCATCTTGAAACATCAAAAGTTTTTGTCATACTGGCTGATAGAAGTTTCAGGCATTCCTAGAACATTGAGGAATTACAACTGAAAAGGGAGATCACTCCAGAGAGGGTTACTTGTCCACAGAGCTTATGATAGTTGTAAAAGCAGTTTTTTATTTATTCTCTTGCTTAAACACACAAGTAAGGGTTGCCAAGTATATTTACTCATGTGAGAAGCTGAAGTCAGAGTAGCAAAACATGCGTAGGCTGCAGGAGAGAAGATGGTCCCCATGGTACCTGTGTTGCTGTTGATGCATCCTCCCTGTTTGGGGACATGACCAACTCACAGTTCTAAAAACAGCGTGAGATGGGACAGGGACTGTTTGTAGACCTGGAGAGTGATGTGGAGGCTGAAGGGTTTTCCCAGGCCTGGGCTTGGTTCCTGACCACTTGCTACCATCACCTTTTCTCTTTTCCTGCTCAGCCTGTATTAAGACATATTTGGGGGATTTGGGCTTATAAGATTAAAAGCTAAAGATAAGGATAAATAGAAACTGCACTGAAACTCTAATGTTCCCCTTTTTCATGGTTTTTGTAGTCTCTTTTCTCACTCCCTCTTCTCTGAGATTTGTCTGCTGTGTTCAGGTATTCTGGAGACATTTGCTGACCTGAAGCAGTGCATGTAAAAATGTGGCAAGTCTTGTAGTTTTAGCCATTTCTAACCACAGCTTGTTTCTCCCCCCATCCCGAAGCTCCACACTTTTCTTCCATCCTTTTTCCCTGCTGTCCTAGGATGTGCTGTGAGCCAATTTACTCGTTGGTAAAATAGGAAAAACTCAGTATTCCCCCTGCTTTCTTGTGTGTGAACAGAGAGCAGTGAAAGCTGCTTGAGGCAGAGAGAAGTTCTATGGACAAGCCCAGTCCCAGTGCGATCCCAAGGAAATCCAGTCATGCAGGAATCCTGTTTTTGGGGGGGTCTGTGAGGACCTGCATCCTCTGGCAGGGGGAGGAGACCCTGACCAGGCCCTGGTGACACCCCATGAGAGCATCCTTGGCAGGTGAGGAGAGGGAAGCCCTGAAAGCGAATAGATGGACATGCAAAGATGAAAGTACCAGTGAGTACAAATAAGGGAAGGAACACATGAGCCCTGAAGTTATGCTAAAAGAGCACAAACAAGGATAATTAAAAAAAAAAAAAAGATGTGGTATGGAAGGAAATCTGGCATTTGCACGCTCTCAGCAGCAAAAGATTGATGAGGAGTTATGTTAGGATGTTAGGGCCTGTGTTTGCTTCTTCAACATGTGGGTCCTCTTGCTCTTTCATAAGCCCTTCTCATCTTGTCAGGGCTATCAGCAGAGCCTGCAGAGGGTTTTGAATTCCCTTGAATTTCCTTTTTTTTTCCTTTCCTGTGCCAGCGTATCTTCCACTGCAAGTGTGCATAGGGTGTAAAAGGGGAGGAAAGATGTTGTGTTGGCACGATTTTTAAGAGCTATAATTAAAGTTAAAAGGTCCTACGTTTACCACAGATAACAGTATAACCACAAATTTTTGCAATCGCTCACAGTTTTTAAGCCTCTGGAAAAATGTAGTGGTAACTTTTCTTAAATCGTGATTGTAGTTTCTGTGTTTTCACTGTGCAGTGTGGATGTTTTTCAGTGTTTTCCTTCATCTGCTATGAAATCCTGTATTTGATATTTTGCATCGTAAATGTGAAGCAGAGAATGCACTATTGTTTTAGCATCTTTTTTGGTTGATAGAAAAATACTGTATTTGTTGACAGTTTTAACAATGTTTCTTCTCTCCATTTTCGTCTTGGTGCTGAGTTGCCAAAGTCAGCAAAAATCAGTCTAACCAGATGAAGCTGAGGGACCCAGTCAGGACCCTCCCGCAGAGGTTGTTCCTGGATCTGTGTTACAGCTTTTGTTTCCCAGCTGGGTCCCTTTGCAGCTGGCACTCATTGTCCTTGGAGAGCAAACGGTCTGTTTGTTACTTATGCTACTTATGCACCGGTGTTTATCTGCTCTCTTTGCAGGTCCTGGAGAGGTTGCAGCAAAGAGGGTTCGAGATCGTGGGCTCCTGTGGAGGTGGGGTGGACTCTTCCCAGTTCAGTGAATACGTACTGAGGCGAGAACTCAGAAGGACAGCTCGTGCACCCTCCGTCATTCGAATAAAGCAAGAGCCTCTGGACTAAAATGGACATGTTTCTTTATGCAAAAAAAAAAAAATTAAAAAAAATAAAAATTAAAAAAGGAAAGAAAGAGGAGAAAAAAAAGAAAAAGAAAACAAGGGGACGTTTCATGTGCAGTTTGGACTCCAAACAAGTTCTGGAAGCTAAAATTGAATAAAAGACACATTTATATCAAATATAGAGACCACACCTGAATTCATATGGGAACATTTGGAATAGTAGTAGTAATAATAACCTCAAGGTGTAAAAGAAAACACATACATATACATATATATATATATATAAAGTATATATGTATTTATATATATATATGTATGTATATGTGGAAAGGTAGGAAATGCAACAAAAAATGGTAGATGACGTTGGTGCTGTGATGGCCATTAAGTGTCCTAGGCCTTACCCAGGCCCACTTAACGGTATACAAGCCATTACCATTGGGGGATCCACAAAACTACTCTGACACATTTTCCATTGCCAAACAGGCACCCATTTTCTAGCGTGTACACCTTGATTCAACTTGGTTTGCGTACGGAGGGTTTTGTCTGTCGTTCTTAGAGGTGGGTGGGCAGGCGTTCAGGAGACGGCCCTCCATCGCAGTGGAAAGCTAGTCGACTGAAATTTTAAATGTAGTTTGTACAGAAGTCGCACACTTTTTGTCTGCCCTCACAGATGTGAAAGGTTAACTTTTCTTTTGAATGAGTTTTTTTTGTTGTTGTTTGTTTTTCGTTTTTGTGTTTGTTTTTTTTTTTTTCCAAAAGGGGGCCAGAATAATTAATATTTGGTAGAGATGCTCTGGTTTGAATCTGCTGCTTTCCTACAGTTTTTTCAAATTTTATAATGTATTAAATACAATAAACTCTGTTTAAAGTACCGCGGCTCTGGTTTAAGCCAAGGGAAGCGCCGCTGTCGGGGCTGCCCGCTGCGCCTCGTGTCGCTGCGTTTCCTCCAGCGCTGCTCTTCGGAGCTCTGCTCTGTTCTACAGAGAGAGGCTGTTGGTCAAACTTAAAAACAGAGCCGGTTGAGCCCAGGGAAGCTGGCGAGGAAAGCGATGCCTGCACAGGCAAACGTAAGCGCTCGTAGCGGCCTCACTCCTTCAGGAAGGCATGAGCAGCTTCACCTCCCTGGTGCCTTGCCCTGGTGAGCGTTGTCTGCCTGTCTGTTTTCCAGCGTAGTCCATTTCCTCATGTTTAAAACCAGTGCTCTCCGGCAAGCAGAACGTCAGCTCCGCGTGTCACATGTCACCCCGCGGCCCTCAGTCCTCGTGCGCGGGGCCCTGCGAGCAGGCGCTTGGCAAAGCCTTGCGAGGAGCAGCTCTCGCTGCCTTGCGGAGAGGTCGTGTGAAGGTGCCACGCGACGGTGCTGCTGCACGAGCCGGTCGATGCTTCTGTCGTGGGAGATGGGCCAGCAACTGCCTGCTTTCCTCCAGCGTTTCTCTTGATGCAATGCTGCGACACACTACTGCGTGTCCATCTTAGTGTGGGGATTGCTGTTGACTCAATGATGCAGGCGTTCCATTCATTTCGGTGACACTTTGCTATTTATTTAAGAAAAGAAAAAGAAGTTGTTAAAGTAAATATGTGTAACAAGGTTTTTAATACAGTCTGATAACTCAGCATTTTTCTGTTTTTTATTAAAATTTGTCAGAGGGCATACTTAAGTCTCATCTTCTGTGCTTATCTGGCAGCACATATGAGTGTGTTTTTGAAATTATGGAAACAGGGAAATGGGTGGGGGGGTGCTTCAAAACTTAAAGTTCATTAGTTGATTATTAGATCTTCATGTGATACTGATCTGTCAGTACAACTTTGCACAATCCTGGAACAGCTGCATCGCTGGAAATGCTTGTTTTCAATTGGCAGCAAGTATCCTCCTGCAAAATAAACAAGCGCTTGATTCTCCTGCCCCAAAGTTGGCTGTTTGCGCAGAAGTCGGAAAGCAAAACCCATGGGCAATGAATGCTTCTCTCGGCTCTCCAGACCACGGAGCTTGTGACGCGGAGACCGTTTCTTGCAGAAACCTACGTTTCGCAGCGTGAGGGTCCTCAGGGTCGGCCAGGAGCGGCGTGTGTGGCCAAGAGCCGTTCCTGCCCAGCTGCGCTCGCTGATGTTCCCTGCCGGCCGGGGCCTCCCGTGCTCGGGCGCCTGAGGAGGCATCAGAGGGGGATGCTTGGGCAGGGGCTGCGGCCTTGGCGTCCCCGCTCGTCCCTCCGACGTGGACTCCGCAGACCCCATGTGTCAGCTGCTGCTGCACTTATGGAGTAAGGGGCAACAGATACACAAAGCCCTGGCTAGCGAAAAAATGAGACATGGGAATGGGCTAGATGTAGATTTTACATAGAGAACAAGTAAGGCTCCTAGTATGCAACTGAGGTTTGTAACTACGTGTTTTTAGCATGCTCTTTAGGAAGACTGAATGAGCAACATATCCAGAAAGCAAATATGGGAGTGGGGTGGAAGGCTAAACTATAGCCAGGTCTTTTCTGGAGGTTAGTAATTTTGACATACATTTTAAATGTATCTATTTTTTTTTTAATAAAAGACATAACTGCGTTTTATGCCATCGGTGGTGCTTTACTGAAGTGGAAGGGCGGCAGGCATCAAAGCAAGCAGCCACCAGGAGAACTGCTGTGGTCTCGCAGAGACACCCCCGCAGAGGAACTGTCCTGTTGTTGCTTCGGTTTCACTGGGTGGCACCAAGTGAAGTCCCGCTCAGTCTCCTATGTTAATAGCAAACAAGTACTACTGATTTTTTACCTCCATGTTCATATTGACCCGGTAGTTTGGCCCAGCCAGTATTTCTTTCCATTGCCCTGTGTCTAGAAGGAAGCTGATAATTTTGGTGGTTGCTTAGGACAAGCATTTATAGTTAGGACATTAGCTTTTGATACCTAATGGAAACCCGTTTCCTCCAATACAGTAAAAACAAGTCAATCGCCAGGTTGATCTTGCAGATCATTTTTATGAATCCATAACAAACTCCAACAGGGACAACTTGCCACCATGTGAAAACATGAAGCCTGAAACACCCACTCAGTTATTTGTTTTTATGTTAAACAAGCACTGATTTCACTTTTTCATTTTGTTCATGAGTCTTTTCTTTGCAGCAATATTTAAAATTTGGTTGATATAATAATTGCAGGATTTTTTTACCATCACCCACATGACTTGTCAGATGTATATTTCTTTAAAGCTCTCATTTTTTAAGTGTTCAGAGGAGGGAGAGTTGGTTTTAGGCAGAAAAAGAAAAAAAAAGATTTTGTATTGACCAATGGTCGGTTTTGAAGAGAAATAAAAACATTTATTTCCGTCTGTCATTTCTTGACTGCAGAATTCTATATTATGAATTATTTCTAGGGACAACTGGTATTTATATGTAGGCATTCTTGCTGCCCGAGGTTTATTTGCAGTGGAAATGAAACCAAGAAACCCTTAGGCCCTGTAGACTGGTTGCTTTTTCTCAGACTCAGTTTGAGCAGTTTATTATTTCTTGAGGGTCTGGAGGGATCACCACCACCAAAAATCAATACTTCGCAGCAAGTCCCTGTGTTGGCTTTGGCTGCTGCCTCCTTGATCCGGGAACTGAAGCCCGGGAACAGACTTGGCGCTTTGGATCCTCCATCAGAGCTCGAGACGGTTAAAACTGCATCCCTACCTTCTTCCTGTAAAAGTGCAGGCACAAAGCACAAAATTTCATCCCCGAGTGGTGTGGATGAAAGCGGAGCTGGTGGCCGCAACAAGGGGATGTCAGTGCCAGCCCTTGAAGCATTCTCTGCTTATGCAAGTCTGGACACCAGAAACAGAGGTGACCTCTGCGAGATGCTGGTAGTCTGGTTTGCCTTACAGCTCTGATTGATTGCTTTTCCCCTCACAGATTTGCTGGCTAGCAGCTTAAAGCATTATTCCCCTAAAAAATTTAAGACTATATTGTTTTTTAACTGTGGTCTGACGGGAAGGTCCTCTTTCCACCTCTGTGTTTGCTATGACTCATCCCTCACCTAAGCTGTGACCGGAATTACAGAGCTGTGGGACATGGGGCTGTGTGAAGATGTGCAGAATGATATCAGCCATCTGCGTGTCGCAAGGACAAAACTTGTACATTGTCTCTAGTGGGTCTTCTTTTTTAAAAATAATAATAATGTGGGTCAGAGGAAGTATAATTCAGTTTGGCTCTTGTCTCACTGAAGTTGTTGGTTCTTGAGCTCTTCTCGTTGGATCACCTCTAAATCTGATAGGAAAGGGCCTCCCTTCGGTCCATGCTTTAGTCCTTGCCAAACTAAGCCGGTCCTTCCTGCTGCTCTTCAGAGCACAACTCTGATTTGCTTTTTTTTGGGTGAGCTGTGAGAGGGAGGGGAGACAGGGAGAGATTTGTCTCTGTACTCCTGAGCCTGGGCTGATAAATGATCTCATCTATAGCCCAAATGGTGTTCTGGTTTCTGTTATGCAGCCTGCCAGTATTATTATTCACTTTTTTCTGATGAAAATACATAACATGGGATGCCGGACCTTGCCTTGTCACCATTACAAAATAGTCTAACGTTAATTATAGCAGCGTGGTAAGTGCACACTGCACTTTGGGCATGGATTTAAAACAAAAATGACACTTTGCAACATCCCCTAAACTCTTGTACTGTGCTCATTCTGTACTCCGTGTGCAACCCAGGGCACTCGGGAGCATCGCAAGTTGGTGTTGAACACTTCGCATTATCAGTTCCACAGAAATTAAGCTCAAAAGAAAAACAAAACCATAAAAAAAGCAAAACAAGCAGAGCACAGGCACAGGACCTAAAGATCTGTGGCAAAGATTCCAATAATCCTTACAGCTTCTAAATAAATAAATACTTAAAACCTGGATGTCTTGCATTAAGTACCTGTATTGCCAGAAAATAACGAAACTAGCTGTGCATTTTTCCACTCTCTTCTTTCAATTTGGGAGGCTTGTTTTCCTTCTGCTCGGGGCTGTGCCTTGGCAGCTCCAGAGTGATAATTTTGGCCCTAACGCAGTACTTCTTTGTCTCTTCAAAGTACTGTACAAGTCTTCAATTAAGCAGCTCTCTACCTGCAAGGGAAGTAGGTAGCAATAAGCTCGTCCTACAGTCAGGGAAGCTCAAGAGGGTTGACCTCCAAGCACACCAATGGCGAGCTGCACTTCAAGATTTACGCTTACCTGACCCCCTCTTTTTACTACCCTTCTTAGAGTGCAAAAGACTTTGAAATCAGTGAGGTGCTGTGGGTTTCTTTTCTTTCTTTCCTTTTTTTTTTTTTTAGCTGAGACTTAAAAGCTATTCAAACAAATAGAAGGCATCCAGGAGATGTCTGAATAGGCTTTTAAAAATACCACCACAAGCATGTTAGGCTTGTTTTTTTTTTTTTTTTCCTAATTCCTGGGAGAAAAATAAATGAACAAAAATCCCCTCACCTTTCATGTTTTAAGTAGGCTCTCCTAATGTCTTCATATTCCTCTGGCTCAGCTCTTCAGTAATGACTATAATTTTCCAGGTATGATATTTCAGTTCCTCATCCCAGAATTCAGCCATCAAGAAAGGAAAGGGAAAAAAAAAGAAAAAGAAAACAAAATCCAAGGTATAATTTGTGAAAGAGCTTTTACTGTTCACAGGGATCCCAACAAGACCCAGGTATGCACCAGGACGGTCAATGGCAGGGATGTTTTGAGACAAGGCATGTCTGGCTCTTGGCCTCAAATGTTCCAAAATCAAATTTATACAACCAGGAAACTGAGTAAACCCTTACACACTATCTTCTTCCTTAAGCACCTGTTCATCTTTCTCATGGCTGTAGCTTTTGGATGAGTATTTTAAAACCCATACTAAACATACCTGATGCAACTATTCCAGTACAAAACCACTTGGCTCAGGGACAACTGTTGTGCAGAAAAATTCTCTTCTGATGTATTATTGATAGACGTAAGTTAAAGCCATAAAGCTTGCAGCTTTATCAGGCAATATCTACTAAATCCTGGAAGCATGTAAGATAACCTAAATGTAATCTACTGCATACCAGCTCCTTCGGTGATGGATAGCACCACAAAAGCAGGGCTAATGAAAAATTAATGAAAACAGTTACTTCCATAAGAAAAATGATCTGTTTTCTCCCACCTTTGTATTGATTTTAACTGGCCCTGTAATTGGAAGTGTATAATTTTTTCCTAAGGTAAAGAGGATTGAGGGTGAGAGAGAGCGAGCGTATAATTCTATTCATGTTTGTGACATACTTTCAGGCTACAAAAACAAAGCATTTTCCTTAAGATGCTGAAGCTGCCTGTGAACGCAGACTTCAAGCATATTTTTTTCGGCTCAGGCAAACTGCCATGCTGTTTGCCTGAAACCAGATATTGCCTGAGCAGAGTACTTTGAGTACTTTGAAGGCTACTGAGGAAGTACAAAGAAGCAGTGTTTAAGAAAAATCAAATATAGTGAGTGTAACTGGATGTTTTTACATGTTTCATGCATTCAGGCTCACTAATTCTAATTGATCTTCGCAGTGCTGGAAAGGAGAAATCCTCCTGCCACTCTCTGGAGAGTTAAATGAGCATCAGACTCACAGGAAGGGTGACCTCTCCTGCATGACCACACTACCCGCACCGCGCTGTTGCATGCGCTGGCTCGACAGTGAGATCACTAACATTGGTTGTCTCACTGCCTCCCCACAGATGCCTTTAAACAAAACTGTCTTTTCGTCTAAATTTAATAGAGCATTTCTGATTTTTCAAATACAGCTACTCAAATCAGTCTGATGTGCAACTCTGCTGTAAGCTGTATATTAAATTAATTTAAATCGTTACCTGCTTAATGTTAATAAATCCTTTGAGCCCAAAGGGCAATGCTGAGATGATAAATCAATCCGACTTGTTTTGATAGAAACAAATATTACTTTTCACAGAATGTTTAGGAAATATTTCTTTCTCCCTCCTTTTTCTGTATGGTATACCTATAGGTCTTACAATTTTTCAGCGAGACATATCAAAGACATGGGGGCTGTACTATGATGAGCATATGTTTCTGTACATACTGACTTTTCTGTCTTAGCCTTTTTCTAGAAAGAATCTCTTTGTCTTCCTTTAAAACATTTAAAACATACTTACCTTGATACAAATATGTATGTGTATATATGTGTATATTGCTATAGAGATTCAGACAAGTTCTTAGCTGTTGCTTGTTTGTTACTGTTGTCCTTCTCAGTGGCTTGATAACAGCCACAATAAAAGGTGAACCGCCCCTTTTGATGCCTGTCATTAAAAATTAGGTCATTTACCTCTCCCTCTTATTTTTCTCGCAGCATTCTCCACCAGGCCAGTGCTATGCACAGCAGATGTGGTCACTGCTTAGCATGGGCAATGAGTGGCCCCCTTATAATGCTGCCCTCTCCTGCTAGCCAGGGGCAAATGTTGTGAGAGCAGCTGCGAAAACCACCTAACATGCACCATGGCTTTAAACCGTGGGTAGATGTGTGACACCTCCACGCCACCACACCTGGGGGCACCTGGGTTTGTCCTGGCCAAACAGGGCTGGTAGCCCACTGCCAGGCCCCCTGGGCCATCTTCGAGTCAGCTGCTCCAGGGATGCGTCCTCTCATCCCCAGGAACAGGGATTGGCAGAGATGGGAAACATTTAGAGGGGAGGGAGCAATATAGCCCTATCCTCCCTATCAATACATGGTGGTATCAACCACCTTTTTGTGGAAGGACACATCCACAGGGCAAAAAAAATCCTGTGATTGAGCTGTCTACAGAAGCATGTGGATAGGAATCTACATGAAAGAACACTGTGCTAAACCCAATGCCTTAAATAAACCAGCAAGATTCTTTCAAAAGAAAATAAGAAAGCAGGCCGGAGAAGGCCACAGGAGCCTGCCATGAAAAGACATGGGGGCCTTTCAGGGGCTGGCAGTGCTCACAGCACATGAGCAGGGAGCAGAGCCGTGGTGAAACAGGCCGAGCTCAGGCCTCACGTCGCCGTTAAGGCCTCTTCGCGTAGCCAGCTGCCATCGTGGCCAGCACGAAGCCCTAGCCCTTCGCTCAGCAGCGTGGATGGCGAGCAGGAGTCTGAGGTGTAAGTGCAGACCTCGGGAGGGAGAGGAGCTCAGACAAAAAGGGGTCTTACTGTGGGAAGACAAAGCCGCATTCATAAAACAAGCATTAATCATAATGTAGGGGCACCAACAGCTGTGCTATTGTACGTAGGTTGCTGCTGGTTAGTGATGACGATAAAACACAGGCGTGCTGAGGGCATTACAACGTCCATGCGAGGAAGTCATCCGGATGCACTTCTTTCTGTAAGCATGTAAGAGCAGGAAGATGACAGTAATTTAAGTGAAACATGGCATGTGGAGGGGAAAATGAGCTTTAATAGCTTTAATAGCTTTAATTCTTTACAGAAACTGTGAAAAAAAATGGGGGGCGGGCAGTGAGATACTTCACAGTAGGTCACAAAGAAGAGCCGTCCTGAAAAAGCCTGTTTTGTTACATGTTTTGTTTTAATTGTTTTCTTCTTCCAACATACATATATTAACTACAAAGTCTGTCTGTCTTTGGTCATCACTGCACCCTATCTATCTTGCTCAACATGTGTTACAGACTATAAGAAAGTTCATCAAAAGAAACAATAGGTATGTGACTTTTTTTAAAAAAAATTACTTATTCCATTGCATGACTTCTTTCCTTACAATAATATACACTCTGTGCCCCCCCCTCACACCCAGGGTTTATCCGTGTACTTTAGAGAAACAGTAGCAGTACGGGTCTACTTTGGGAAGAGCAAGGAGAGAAAGCATCTCAGCTCCACACACGAGGATGAAGTTGTTACTCTTATGGGAAGAACTTTTCTCCCAAGGGAAAACTGGGTGCGCTCATTAACATAAATAAAAACAGAACCTTTCAAGCTGTCGCTGAAAATGTCTTCCTTTTCCAGCTTTCCAGCTTGCAGTTTCCTTTGTAAAGCCGCAATTGCCACAGCCTCCTTGAAAAGTCAGCATAGTCTACACCTGTTTTCTCAAAATCGAAAAGTGGCAGGAAAGGCAAAGGCCATGCCTCCTTGCACTTCTCAGGGATACGACAGGACATAACTCCATTTCTTCCTCCAAATGGCACTCTTGGGTTACACTGATTGTTTCTGGAGCATCAAAATTATCCTGCACCTTCTTATAACCAAGATAGATAGCATTTCATTCTGCCTTCCTTCCCTCTTCACCTTCTTTGGGTTTTTAATTACTGTCAAGTTTTTTTCTTCCAACTGAGAGATTTTTTATGGCATTTATTTTTGGGGGGGGTGGTTAGGGAACTGGATGGGGATAATTTCTAATGGGGATGGAAAGCCATCAGGTGCCAGTGCTGAGCTTGATGTAATAAACTATATTTAAAGTATTACTCATAGAAAGCCTGAAACAACAAAGCTATAGCTCATAATTGCATCACATTATTGCTGAAGAACGAAGGAAGAGCAGAGCTGCTAGGGAGATAGCCCCAGAGCTCCTTCTTTCCTTTATGGGGCCCCAGTTCGGAAAGGCATTTTGGCATGTGCTTAATTTTCAGTATTAAAAGTTTAGTCTTGATTTCAGTGGGACACTCACAGAACTGAAATTGCCCATATGTTTCTACACCTCCCCAAGTGAAAACCCACATGCCTAAAGAAAAGAGGGGAGAAAAGACACCAGAGAAAGCCTCCCCAAATGTTCATTCTTCCTGATTTGTTTTGTTTGTTTTAGGGATGGAAAATTGTAGGACTAAATATTGATTTTTCATCTCTGAAAAACTGAAGGCTTTGCAGTTTATGCCATGTCCTCGATATGCTAAAAAAAGTCACACCGTGACCACATTTTTCCCCTATAAAAATGCAAGCAATTAACACAGCAGGTTCTCAGCTCAATATGTATAAATTATTGTAAAAGGTATATAACTGGTTTGGCAGAAAACAACTGCACCAACACAAACCTTTTTATGAATCCATATGTAACACTGGATGCTGATGGATTATTACTACCTTAAGATGTCACGTTAAATAACTGATGCAGATCTACAGTAGCAAATTACTGTTTTTGCCATTTTCATTAAAAAAAGGAAAAAAATGAAAAGAACTATCCACATCTCCATTATTTATTGAAGAATTTTTCAGTGCACTCACTGCTGGAGCATCTGGGTGTATTAAACAGATGAATTCAGTATCACATTAAGCTAAATTGCCCACAATGGACATCTGCCTCATTTCATAGTTCTTGAAAGTCCAAAATGTGTTTTCTGAATGTGAGGCATTTGTCTCTTGGCTCCCCGAAGCTGTGTGCTGGTGGATATTTCACTACAGAGCAGGAGCAAGCAAGAGGAAAGCCCATTGCTTTGCCTTGGGGACCCTGACAGAAAAGAAAGGCCAAAAATTTCACTGCACAGGAGAGCCAGCAGGAGTGGGATGAACCCGCATTCCCAACTCCTCCAATGGTCAGGGGCCACCTTAAACAATGTCCATCCAGGAAGTATCTGCTGTGTTCCCAAATGACTTCATCCCGTGGGGAGGAAACAGGTTGCTGCTGAGTGTGGGGAGAACACCTGGAAATGGCTCAGGAGACACCAGCAGCTCTGCCCAAGCCAAGCCCGGTGGTGGTGGCACAGGAAAGACAAGGTAGCTCTCCTTCCACCACCAGACACCACCTCTCTTACATCTCTTCCTCTCCGGGGAGTTTCCTCGCCCCACGGATAGGGCGCAGGACCCAATGTGGAAGATGACGAGCCCATCTGTGCATCCTGTGTCTCACAGCCATGTGACCCTGCTTGTCTCCTCCTCACCCTTCTTCAGCTTCTTCCCGCTTGCTGAGGTGGATTTTCCCATGTTTTATATCTTCCTCTTCCCTTAGCCCATTTTTCATCCTCTCTTTCCCGTCATCTGCTTGCTTTCTTCTCCTATAATCCTTCACATTTGGATAATTTTCATTTGGACTGCTTAACATAACCACCACATTTGTATTTTAGCCTTGTTTGGCAGGTTAAAATCTTCTTTTTCTATCTTATGTTCTCCATTTTCTTCTGTCTCTTAAAATATGCCAGGGTAGACAAAGTTGAGATTGAACTCAACTTCAGTAGTGAGTTTTAACAGTGATTTTGGTAGGAGCATGGGAGAAAATTTTGAACATTGCAACATGAGAAGCTGAAATTAACATGTTTCTGGATTTATATATGGCCAGATTTCCCAAACTACTCCCAGCTTCTAGTACCCTACAGCACCAGATGGATTTGTTGGTGGAACAGTATTCCCAAAAACAGGCCACGTTTCCTTATGTTACAAATGGTAGAAGCAGGTAATAGGTTTGATGCAACTTGTCAGAGCAGGAACTTATCTTCTGTTAGTCTCTGCTAGGAATCGTGCCAAGTACTTGTTTGACATTTATATTTATCAGTAGTACATTGGAGGGAGGAAAAAAAAAAGAAACACTTTCGCCTTTCTAGCTTCTTCCTAGGGGCACCACCAAGCAAACCAGAAATATCTGTGCTATCAACCCAGCTACTCACGCACTCACACATTGCCTGGCCCCAGCACTGCCCAAAGGTCTCTGCTGTCCTGCACTCTGTCCATGTGCTGCAGCCATTCTCTCTTCAAGCCAACCGCAATGAAGACGTGGTGGTTGAAGCCCCTCTCCATACAGCCAGGCTGACAAAAATCCATGTTATAGGTTCAGTTCTATGCCATAAATTATGGCTTTTACCTGCAGCTTTTTTTCTCTTCTGTGGCCCTGCAGAGCACTGAGGCAAGGGGTGGCTGCACGATGCCCAGTGAACCTCAGCAATAACCTGGCACGGCTGCACTGGCAAAGCGCGTCCGTGCAGCCCTGCAAATAGGCAGCCAGCGCCGTTCCTAGCCTTGGTAGGGGAAAAAAGACTCCCTCATGACACTGCCATCACAGTCAGATGGTTTTTATTCTTCAGCTGTGAAACAGCCCAGAAAAAAATAAACCAAACTGATCTCGGGAGTGAAAGAAAAACAGAGTGGCAGCTGTTTTTGAGCTGGGCTCTTTTATCGAACAGTATCTGCTTAAGCCCCTTCTGCTCAGTGCAAAATGTCCCACTAGAGCAAGTCTCCCCTTTGCAGCATCTCTACGGCAGCTGCCATTGCGACGCTCGCTGCTCCGGAACTTACGGGCACCTGCGTCTCACCGCGATGCAATCCAGAGGCTCCCACTGTTTATTTCAATGTAAATATTTTTTTTGTTGAGAAACAAAAGGACTGAAAAAGGGGGAGGTTATGGGAATATTCAGCACGAGATAAGAAATCTGAGGCAGAAAAGAACACACCAATTACCTCAGCTCACACACTCATCTGCCAGATGAAACCAGTTTTACCGGCTGCTGCCCAAAGGCAAAACACCACAGGGCTTCTGATGTCATGTTGGCCTTTGGTTATGAGCCCAAGTAAATGGGTACCTGGCATAAAGAGAAAAAGGGCCATGCTATTTAATGCCAGCTTCATGTATTTATGTTCATCTCACATCAATTAAAAATACCTCTGTCTCATTCTGCCCGCCTGCCTGCCAGTGCGGTGTTCATTTTCTTTCCATAACTCTTAAGATTGCTTTGCCTTACACTTTACAACAGCGAGAGCTGGCATTTGCCTCTGGCATGGCAGGGGAAGAGAAACCATTTCACTTTCATGCTACTTTTCCTCTGCTCTGTCTCTGTGCGGAGCAGCAAACTATTTGATGTGCTTGCTGTCTCGGAGAGGTGATGCACAAGGCCAATGCTGCTGTGAATTCGCACTGCTTCCACCACACCAGCTTTCTCCTTAGGATTTATATGGAATCGGGAGCATTGCTGGGACAATACAGTGCTGTAGATGCGAACTGTGTTCAGTGT
Organism: Tinamus guttatus; assembly: GCF_000705375.1. The sequence continues at coordinate 101,612 of NW_010589236.1, read as the reverse complement.
ATTCATCTCTTTTTTTCTTTATTGTATTAACCTCCTTTTTTTAAAAAAAAAAAAATCAGCAAGACCCAGTGAAGCAGAGAAGCAGTCTTTATGGTGTAATAATTCAGCATGTTTTGGTTATAAATATCCTGAAGCAAAGTTAAGGCTTTTCATATAACTATCAAAGCAACAAACCTGTGTCTGCTTCAGCATGGAAAGCGAAAGGGGCACTTTACACATAAAAGCTCGTCAGTGGGTGGTAAGCAGCCTTGGTCCTAATACATATTGCAAATATTCTGCGGCGGCACAGACAGACGCTTTGGTAAAATTGGTAGTGCTTGATTGAAACACAACGATTCACAGAGCTAGAGGCTATTGTGGGAGCCTCACCAGGGTCTAAGAAATCCCAGAAAAATCAAGTTTCTTGACTATTGCACTGTGACTCTTTTTTTTTTTTTCAGATTTCCAGTTTTCTCTTTGAGAGCAAATAACGCTGAAAAGTAGTTCAAGAATAGAAGAAGTAAAAAAATCAATAACTTTAATGATAGTACTTTTCCTCCATCACCAAAATCTCTGATCTGGATTTTTCAAGCAAACCACTAATTTAAGGGGTTGCCTTGGCAGGTGCCCAGGATGGTGTGTGCCTTGTCTGAAAGCAGATGCTCAGTGATTTCTGAAAATCAGATATCTTCTCAAGTTGAATATGGATGCCTGCTAAATATTTCACAGTATTCTTCTGCCTCAGTGTTGCATGCACTCAGAATGGCAAATACTTTGTGATCTGAAGTCAATGCAGCAACACTGGTGTATCACTGGTTTGCAGTAGTATCTATTTGAAGGGATATTTTAAAGCAGTCTGCAGTGCTGAAGGCTGCTGTTTCTGAAGTGCTCCTAGCAAGGATGTGCTGATCTGAGCACTCGATGACATGATTTATTTATAAGAACTTCAGTACGTTTTTCTCTCTCCCCATTGACAGAGGATTAAAATTAAATATCCTTAACTGCACAACATGAAAGTATAGCTTAGCTCATTCAGGTGATTCTGTATTAGATACGTGTGTAAGTGATTACTCTTTGCTGGCTTGATCTTGTATTTATGTGCAGACCAAACTCCCATGAGAAGGCTCGCTGAATCAGATGTACAGATGAACTGCATCCATGCCTGGAGGTGGCAGCAATTGGACTAGGCCAGGGCAAATCTTTGCCGCCTTTGATTCTCAGACGACCCCATCAATAGCTGTCATTGATACTTAGGGGATTGCCATTAAGGCTTGGCTCCTTGGGATTGCATTGGATTTGTGGCCCAATAATTTCACCTGCTGGGCATAATGCGGCTGGAAGAAGCGTTAAAGCTCAATAGCTCACCTCATCACTAGTAACTAGAAAGAGTGAGAGGAGACATGCTCTCCGTGCCCACAGGGCAGCAGCACTGCAGCTACATGAGTCTGGCCTGTCCGGCTGAGCACTGCCTGCCCAGGGCAAGGAGACCAGGGTGCTGGATTCCAGCACGGGGTGGCTGTGGAGACACCAGCGCTGGATGAGTCTCGTAGAGCAGCAGACACCTCCAAGAGCGACTGCGGCATGGAAACACATTCTCCCAGCACCACCTGGACAGCCTATGCCCTGGTGGCACTGGTAGTGTTTGCCAAAAGTATCCTGAGCATGCTGACCCTCAAGATGTGTTTTAGCACCCATCTGCTCTACCCCTCCTCTGGGCACAGATGAGAGCCTTGGAAGAGGGATTTCCTGCCGCGTGGCGTGTCTCTCCCTCTTTTTTTTTAAGTTGCAGAAGCACTAGGAGCACTGAAGCAAACTTAATGCATTTAAAATGAATAAGTTGTATTTAAAGGTTTAATTTAAAGGTTTCACATTTCCTTGTGAAAGGCATGTTGAGCCAGGAATGGCGCTTCAGTGCATACAGGCTTTAAATTAGCACCTTTGGAAGCAGCTGTGCAGGGGGAAGACGCTGCAGAGAGTGGTGAAGAGGTAGGTGGCACATCCTGCTGCATCCCGGAAGGCACAAGAAGTGCTGAGAGCAGTTGCAACAACCACCACACTCTGCCACCAGGGCTCTCCTCATCCACTGGAGAGGAGCTGTCTAAACATGGGCCTCTTTTGCCATTTCTGCTGCATTTCAGAGATACTTGATCCCTTTTCCTATATCCTGGTCCCTCGAGCTCACTAACAGTTTCCTGCAGAAGCTGCACGTTGCATTTCAGCCTCATTTGATGCCATGGGGAGGACCTGGCCATTTCCTGGCTTGCCCTCAAGGTTGATAGTGATCCTCCTTTCTGCAGGCAGGGCTTTCAGGCCCTCACCTTCCTCCGTGTGAGCACAGCAGCGTAGACAGCCACACTTCACCCACCCTCCACCTCACCTCACGCAAGGACAGCCACTACTTAACCTCTCGCCTGCAAGGACGACATCTTATTTGTGCTATAAAGTTAGCACCCCTTTGCTGCTGCAGTATAATTAAGTACAACCAAAGAGCATGAGTAGTTTTTGCGAGCAAGAAAAAGCAACTGTTCGCAGAAGGGAACATAAAATTCTGCGGCAGGGAAGATAGGTCTTGTTTTACTTGCACCGTTTGAAATTTGCTTCCCAGCACCATCTGGACAGCCTACGCTCTGGTGGCACTCCCAGATGCTGGGAGACACAGAGCAATACTGTTGCTTTTAATATTTCTCTCTCTCTCTCATTTCCTTGTGAAAACTGTATGGCAGTTGGGTAGGAAACAGCAGAAGTATGACTTTGCTGGTAGTAAAGCAGCAAGTTTTGAGGAATCATCCAAAGCAGATGAAACAAAATTTACAAATTGAGCAGTAATCGGCTACCTCCCTGCTGCAGACAACTAGTGCAGAGCCTTGTGCTGTGACTTGGGACCAGGCTGGCTGTACACCTCCTGCCCAGGCTCGCTGCTGGGGCTCACAGCTGCCCTTGGCGGTACTTGGCTCCTTAGGTGGTGATGGTTTGCTCCACACCCGTATTCCACAAGCTCTCAAGGGCAGGCAAGGCCAATGCTCACCACAGGAGGTCTCTTTTTGCTGTTACTTTGGAGGTGACTTTTTGCTCAGTGACATGGCCGTACGGGGCAGGTGAGCCATCATGTTGACAACTATCAGCAACTCATGGGCCTGGGTAGTTTTTTGGTGCTGCACTAATTTATAGCTTTGCAACTGAGGAGAAATGTGGGGTCAGAGCAGCTATTACTTACAGTTTAGAGTAGGTGGGGGCTTTTAGGAGCTTGTGCTGTTACTGTAAGTGGAGAGCCAGGGAAGCTGACTCTACAGCTTAGTGACTGTCCTTGTGCAAGGGCTCAGAGGACACCTACCCTGTGTTTCAAGTGCTGACCTGGCTGCTTGCTCACATCTATGCTGGGGATGTATGGTGAATTTTGAGGTTAGCTTTAACTGCTCTTCAAGGATGGGTGAACTTCCAGTTGTTGTTTGGGCTAACTCTGCTTCACATTAAGTGTTATGATCGGTTATCAAGTCTCGGGCTAAGGGTAAGAGTAATATCCTAACTGGTCTAATTCAATCATTCATGTTAATTTTAACAAAGCCTCTTTAGAGATGGATCTTGCTGCCTCCATGCCGCGAGCGGGCAGGGGAGGTGGATGGCGTGCCCCGTCCTGATGGTGTCGGGGAGGTAGGTATCTACTGGACAGCACAACTGCAGAGCTGTGCTCCTCAGTCCGACACCCACCAAGGGAGCACGGAGATGGCAGCAGGGTCCACCTGTCCATGCAGCGACGACCATTTTGTGCCACAGACTGGGACGGCCCAGCTAAGCACAAAATGGCTGGCGCGGCCTGCTGGCCTATCCTGCCGCTCCACTGCAGCATGGCGGCCTCTCGCAGGGTGGCTCTCCCAGCCGCAGCAGCGCGAGCAGCGTGAACTGCTGCGGGCGAAACACGCAGGTGAGGCAGCTGTGGGAGGAGAGCAGAGCAGAGCAAAGGAGAGGAGAGGATCCCGTGCACCAGACCTGCTGTAAAGGGACGCCGGGTGCTTTACAGCGCTCCCAGAGCTGATCAGCGTGGGAGCCTGTCCAGCAGAGGCGATTGGATTTGCAGAATGAAGAGGGGTTTTGCTTGTTTGTTTTTTATTTAACTCTTTCTGTTTAAGGGTTTTTGTGATAAAATCCTGTGGATGTGGGCTCCTAAATATTGCGAAGCATGGAGGTGAGCACACTGCTCTGTAAGGAACATGGGAAATTACTGAAGTTAGGCTGGATAACCTACACAAGAGCCGGCAGAGCAGTGCAGATGCAGGCTTTGGTCCAAACAGCCCCTGCAATGTTATATAGGAGCTGGATGCTTCACCAGCAAGGACCATGAAGGAGAGAGAGAAGAAATGTCTTGCTGGAAATATCATTGAAAGCCTTTTACACTAGCTGCTTTAAAACATAACCTCAACCCATATGCAACAAGGTACCTAAAAAAGTCTACTTTTCCCTTTATATAGCTATTTTTCCTCTTTTTGCAATAACTAATGAGTTCATTATTTTGTCCGTTGCCCTCTCAAGTGCTGCAGTGATGCTAAATCCAGCTGTCCTATGCTCTGAATTCCCCAAAGTTTGGAAAAGTGATCTGGAATAAAAGCTACTGTCACAAAAACACTTAAATATGGTTCAACTGGCTGGTTATTACAGGGTTTGCAAAGGGATGGGCTGAAGTTGTTAATGAAGCTTGGACAGTTTTATTGCAAACACTGTGGTCAGGATTATGCTATAGGTGTTCAGGTATCTAGATCATGAACCTCAAATTGCATGACAGGAGTAGCAGCCATGTTACCAAGGCTTGTAGAAGCATAATACATATGAAAGCATTTCCAGTGCTTCCATCTCCCCAGAAGTAAACAGAAATTAAAATGTGTTCTAAGTTTGCACACACAGAATCATTAAGTTTATATAGTTTGGGACTAGAGGGAGGGAAAGAAGGGGGATTTTTGGTACTTTTTTTTTCTTTTTTTGCCCCGGGCAAAATTTTCAACATTAACTAATTAATGTTTATAAAGCAGTTTGCATATATAGTGCCTTTCATCAGGGGATCTCCAAGTATTAGATTATATTATCTGGAAGGCCTCAGGCCTGTGCATACTAGCCCTAAAAAGTATTAGCCTTATAAACTTCAGTAATTCAGTTTGGGTTTTTCTGTGGTGGGTTTTTTTTTTTTTAATCTTCTCTCTTCTGAAAATCTGCTGAGCATTTTGGCGGTGTATGTAAAAAGGTGGTAGAAAGGGTGGTGTCAGCCCAATGACTATATGAAAAAGCAGAGTCCCATAACTCACTTCCCAAATCCTGATTGCTAGAGTTGGGGTGTAGCAACAGTGCCAAACTGGAACTGAGCTATAAATCCCACATGTCAAGTAGAGATCAGTAGGAGGTATCAGTAGTTGGAAGCAGCTCAGATATTTACTGTGTATTATATAGTTATGACAAGAGACTTGCAGCAACTACAGGAGGCAGAAGAAAGCTACCAGGAAGGGGAGAAAAAAACCCTTCCTGGGGGGCAGTCTGGTGGCTCTTTTGCACCACATGATTTATGTTATGGAAAGAAAAGGATTGGTGGTGGCTGGAAGCAGAGTAGCCAAAGAGGTGGGGGGCATGAAAATTGCCACAGTTAGTCCAGCTGTCCCAGGCAAAGTAGGAGGCAGAGTCCTCTAAGCTATGCCAATACTACTGAATCTTCCATGTGTCAAATCTAAAGAGGCTGCTTGGGTGTGGGCTCAGTTGATGACTCAAACAATTACTTAACAATAGCTCATTGCGTGAGTTGGCAGAGATGTAGCCAGGTTCACAATGGAAAAAATGTGTGGGCATTTCTGCTTTAGTGAAACACATGGAAAGCAGACTTGCTGCTGCATGCAGGAACTACCAACAGAGAAAGCAAGGCCTTGGGGAGCAGAAACTTGACAGGGACAAAGCAGAGGATGTCTTTGCCCTTACTTGCACGTCTTACAGGTGGAATTCCCCCAGTTAATTTTGTTGGGTAAGGGCTGCTGTTAAGAAGCAACAGAAAAAGCAGCAAACTCATTCTTCAAAGAGCCAGTGGTATTCAGAAATCAAGAACAGAATTATCCCGTATGAGGCCATCTTACCAAAGTGCCCTTGCTGAGCAGTGAAAGCTCACAGCAAAGAGGAGGAAATCTCTCCTTCAAAGGAGAAGGAGATTTGAATAGGCTGATGGCTCACACTGCTAAAAACAGACAGATATTGCCTCATTAAAGCAGCTAGAGAGCTCTTCCAGAGCCTGAACACACTGAGGAACTTGATGCAGATATGACAAAAGTTACTCAATCAGTGCTCATGGACGACCATTTTTTAAGCCCCAAACTGTACCAAAACAGAGTAAAACTCCTATTGGAGAAGTAGTTGGAAAAGTATGCTGGGAATAACCGCTTGTCAGGTGGAGGCAGGTGGCACTTCAAGGAACTTCAAGGAATGGAGTTTATTTCAAGACATTGACAGATATCACTGAGTAGCTCACCAGGTTCTATAGATTTGCAACCTGGGGAGAGAGAGAGAGAGAGGAAGAGAGAAGGACTAAAGGGGATAATCCATTTACCTTACATGGTGTACTCTCAGTTTCTGTCTGAGAAGGAAACATATGGATCTGGGGAGACATTAGCTTCCTTGATTTAAAATGTCATTATGTCAGAGATGCACAGCTCTCCCTGGCACAGAGCACAGACCACAGGTAGCTTTGCTGTGGATTTCCACATCTTTTACCCCTGGAGCCTGCACTGTCCACAAAGTCTAAGAGGCCCCTGAATGGAAAGCATAGTCTACACAGACTACTGTAACAAGCAAGAGAGGATCATGAGGGCCGACTGTGGTCTGAGAGTGATGAGAAGGGTAAACTTTCTTCTCTGAAGATGCTACATCATGGAGACCCAGCCTGGTAGCTGCTAAAGGTCTCATCACGTTACTCTAACCAATGGTGTAGACTTAGCTATGGCATGTGAACCCAGTGAGCATTGAAAAGGGCTTTTCCTAGTCTTGCCTCTTCCCTTCAGGTAGGTGTGGTTTGAGAGAGACTGGGAGAATAGGAATCGAAGCAAGAATTATTCAAGGTGTGGTTAGGATTGTTCCCTGAGGGCTCTGACAGCATTAATTTTGATGGATCCTTACAAGATGAAGACTCACTTAGCTCTTTCAGCTTCTGCTGTTCCACATGCACGGTGTCTTCCACTAACAAATATGGAAGCAGAATTGTGTATTTATATTGGCAAATGAGACCATCTACCAGACAAAGAGCCTCTAACGAGGCAAGCAGACATATTTATGAGGTGTTGCTGCTGCTGCTGGTTCTTCATGTATACATTATTCTCACCTCTCCTTTGATGTAGACACTACACTTACGGGTCAGGCTAATACGCTTGGTTCTTCAGGCTAGGATACTCCCACACTTGCTTGTTACGCAGCAGTAGAGTGTTTGGTACTACTGGTACTACCTCCAACCTACAGCAAGAGTGGATTAATTCATTCTCATTGGTAGACACCGAGGCACCTTTTCCCTTTCACTGAACTCGGCAAGCAGATGCTGCTGCAGTAGGCCCTGGGGAGCCTTGGGCTGGCCACGACAGCTAGTAGGTATCCATAAACCAGCTTTGAGTCATTCCACCCTCTAGGACCAGACAGCTCTTGCTTGTGAGCTACCGTTGCAACAGCTAATACTCCTGTTAGATTTTGGTGGTTTCATGGCCCATTACTTACCGTCTCTGCCTGCTGGCTTGTAAGTAACCTGGCTTTGTCCTTGTGACAGTGTTACAAGGCCTGGATGCAAAACACACTGCTCAGCTTTGAAGGAGAAAGCCTGTGAGGTTTTCCCCATTGCATGGCTGGAGCTCCACCCTTTACTGAAGCAGGTGCACTGCAGACTTCAGTCTCAGCAGGTCTGGGAGAACTGAAACTCTTTGGCTGCTCTTCCCATTTGCATGCAATTCCCTCTAACTCCTGAATGCTCTTCCTGTGACAGGTAATTTGCCTACCCCATGGGCATACAGGAAGAGCCGCATAGCCTGGGATTTCCCCATGTTTCACACTGAGGAGGCCTGATGGATCTGCTCATGTAACTGTGAGCTGAAACTTACAAGCAACAAGGGGGCAGCACACAAGGATAAGAGTGGGTTCTGCTGAAATGGAGTGCGGGAAGGCTGATCTAACATGGGTGGGCTCATGAAGGTCTTCTCATGGTGCTGCATAGGCAATTGTCTTTGGGAGTCCCCTCACATAGGGATTACTTTGCAGGTCTTCCTGTGTGGACAGCTCCAGTCAAGCAGTTGGAGAGCGACAAGGCCGCTTGCAGGGCCAACGTTGTGGTGATGGCTGTGACTTTGGGACTCAGTACGGATAAACAAGAAGGGACTTGCAGCAAAGCTGACTTGGCAAGGCCGAATTGGGCAACAGCAATTTAGATCAGGTATAGATCTACAGTGAGGCAGGAGCCTGAGGAAGCTTCCATCTTTTGCCAGCACATCCATATTTGGAGATGAGGGTGAAGACTGTTCTCTGCCAGGGGGTTCAGGCTCCAAAATATTGGGTGATTTAGTCTAGCGTTAGAGAAGCTTGCCACAGCACTCATCTTTTCTGCTTTTGAGGTTCTTTGGGGGTCTTGGGGGAGGAGGTATTTATTTGTAAAATATTCAGCTCTGGTTTAGAGAGGGCTCTCACATAAAAGGAGGATAGCCTAAAAGGCAGATTATTTTCTAGAGAAAGGAAGGGAGGCTAGTTGCAGATGGTCATGGCAAGGTTTAGCACTTGAGTAAAATTTCTGCAGTCTGGAAACAAGATTGTCCTGTTTCTGCTGTCTTCAGGAGGGCAGGTGCTGTCATAGCAAGATGGTGTAAGAAGCAGAAGGTTGCCCAGTGCCGTAGCTACATTAGACTCTGTTTGAGGCTTGTCTGGCTGACCTCCAATAACTCATAAAAGAGGTAGCAGTGAGAGGGGTGAATAGGTAGAGTCTGGAAGGGAGGACAGAGCAATGAGGCAGATGTAGGAGCTTAGGATCCTGAGAATATCATCTCTAACTCAGGAGAGGATTGTGCAGGGACTACACAGTACAACTAGGGATAAGGATACATTCTTAAATCATAGTTTATGCCTTGACTCCAGCTCGTCAATGTTCTCTCTTAGATTGAGGGCATGTAGCTTCCCCTAGAGCTTTGAAAACAAGAAGGGAAATACCCTTCAGGAACTGCCCAAATTTCATGTTTGAAATTCAGACCACCAGTCTTGTGATTCCTGGAGATCTGATTCATGCTTTTAGAACGTGTGGGTTTGGCAATCCCATGCTTACGTTTAGAGCCATTTCCCAACCCCTTATTTTCCCCAGAGGTGTTCTTACTTTTCCCTTTTTTACTCCTGTATACATGAAATAAACTGCTTGGGGGTTAGGGGAGTTGTTACCAATAGCAAAACTCATCTATTAAATTCTCAGTGAGCTGCTTTCACTAAACAAATCCCCCTTCCAAGTCTGGAGTCTAAAACAACCATGGCTGGCTAGGTCTACTCCTCCACCTTTTTCTGCTTTGCTTCCAGGTGGGAGATAGACCTTCTTACAGCTTCGCTCAGAAAGGAGAAGAGAGAAAATGCTGTCCCCTTGTGTGGCCATGCAGAGAGTGCTGGACAAGCCCTGGGCTGCTGCACATTCTCTGAGCTCTCTCTCTGCTCTTGCTTGTCCAGGCAACACGGAGAGGAAAGAGCTATGTTCCTTCCCACCCATGAGCTGCTCTGGAGGAGGGGTCTGTGTGCACACACATGGGTAGCTTTGTGGGAGAGCAGCTGAAGGCCTCTCCAGGACTCAAGGCAGGAAGGATGGTTACGTTCTGGGAGACGAAGCACAGGAGTTTTGTCCCCATAGTCAGGTAGTTTAAAAACAACAAAAAAATCCCTTTCTTTTCCTAAAATCGTTTTTGGTCTACCTATGAGATGACTGCATTGTTATCAACATTGATATCAATCAGGACATAAGTGCTACCTTGGTGCAAAGAAACACTATTAATTATCCAAAGCCTCTATTGAGTGCCATTTGGATTCTCATAGAAAGCCTGCTGCTGGCATGATAAAAGGCAAAATCCCACACCCATGAGAGTGGAGACTGTTTTCAGTTCTCTGAAAGAGATCCCTGCCCACTTGAAGACAGAACAGTAGTCAGAGAATAAAAAAGAGCCGTGCTGAGATGGATAGGCTTTGCATGGTGTTAGCCCACAACCCTCCCACACTGCGAGCCACAGCAGCCAGGCTGGACGGGAACTCACAGAGGCAAGTGTTTTATAGCAAAAGCACATCTTCAAATTGGTTCATCGCAGTCCTGCACACCCCAACACTGCTGCTGGGCTAGGAAAGGCTGCCTGAAGGGTATAGGGGATGCAGTGAATTGTAGTGGTGTTGGGCTGGCAGCTAATTCCAGGAAAGGACTTTGTCATGGTATTAGGTATAGTAGGAGGCATAAATAGGCCTTGCTATCTTGGGACCCCATACCTCAAGGTAAGTGTCAAGGAGATCCACAAAGCCATATCCACAATACTGAGTGGGAACTACCAAAATTAGCTCCAGGGAAACCCCTGACACAGCAGTTTAGGGGCGATTTAGGTGCCTACGCTCAAGCCGCTGACAAGAGCTTCCTTCTCGTGGCCTTAGTTATAATGCTGCAGAAACCTAATAAGAGCAAGTTTTTGTTGGCATTGCAGCAAAGCAGAACTTGAAGGAGATGTCCGAAAGACAGCCTGCTCTCAAAATAACTTAATAGTCTAAAATAACTACAGCTGCGTGGCTCAGTTCTCCTCATTTTTCCTTTTCATCTACACAAGGGTCTAGGAAAGGACAAACTCCTCTACTCCTGCTCTCCTCACCTGAGGAAAAGAAAATTCCTGCCCTGATACCTTGTGAGGAGGAGGGAGAGTGCAGAGCTCTATAGAGAGTGCTCCTTGAGGGACTACAGGCCCCTTAAGTCCAAGCCAAAATTTCTAACCTTGAGAGGGAAGGTGTGATGGGAGCAATGTAACCTAATAACTGACAGATCAGGGACAGAGAAAGTAACTGAGCCCCATAGCTCTGAGTTTGAATTAAGGGTTAGAACATGCATGGAGGGAATCCAAGTGCTCAAATTTATTATTTGCACAGAGGACAACAACTCTGTAATAGTGAGATCTTCACACCAGTGGCTCAGAAGAATGGTCGCTGAATATTTGTTCGTGTATGATACGCCTTATATTGAAGGAAACCAAAAGACAGTGCCTAAAGAAAGCTGGAGATGGGATGGTAGTCCTCCAAAAAAAAAAAAAAATCGGAGATCTGTAAGAGTCAAGGAATGTGAGGGGAAGGCAAGGTTTCAGGGAGAGTGTAGGTGCCTGACAAGCTGTGAAAGTTGAAGGTAGCAGTGCCTGTCCTGGCCTTTGTCCAGCCAAAAAAGAATTTCACTCAAGTTTCACCTGTGTGCGGAAGTTAAAGCCAAATCAGAGTGTGTCTAGAGGACCAAGGCATTTGATTCAGTGTTACAAATTATTCAAAGGCCTTAAAACAAAGGGGGACAAGTAGGGGGCAACAGGGGACATTGAATGGACTATAGGATGTTTATGCTGCGACACAATAAAATGGAAAAATGTAAAATTAAGGCAGTCCGGTGGCGTTGGCTCCTCCTGGCTCCCGGCCCCGGACGCTTTCCCAAGAGCTCGCTGCGGCCTCCCACAGCACAACGGCCCGTGCTGCAACCCCATGGGAGGTGCAGATGGCTACAGAAGCCCTTTGCTCCCGCTTCCCCCAATGCACCCACCACAGCTAAGCCTGAAACCTCAACTTCTTTGCATTGAATCAGCAGATGCCAATTGTACATAAGTTTAAATCCCCACTTGAGGAGAAATGTATACTATTGGGGAAAAAGAAATCACCAAAATCTGCCAGCTTTGAGACATGGTCAAATCTCAGCTTTTGCTAAGAACCATGAGAGACAAAAAGCCTGAAAATGCTATCTACCGTAGGTACTGAAAGAGCTTCTGAATACAAAACACTCAGTGCCATATATTCAGAAACCATCATATCTCTGCAAAGCTTCCCTAAGTTTTGATTTGATCTGGACTAGAGAGAAAAAAAAAAATCTTCCTGACTCACTCTCTTCCCAAGACTGCCCTAGCCCAGGGTGTTCTCTCTGCCTTGGGAAGTGTTGCAAAATCTCAGCTTGCCTTGAGGGTATCTCTCACTAATTACTGGATATCCTAGTTTTATATAAGGACACAGTCAGAACCTTCCCACAGGTTCTTCCTTATAGCATGGGAAAAAAAAAATAGAAACTCTGATTTCTGTTTCAGCATCCACACCAGATTGCTGTAAAGGGCTGATGAAACACTCAAGGCCATCTCTTTCTGGAGCCATCCTCCCCCGCCTCAGGGAATCACTCACCAACAGACTCTAAGCAAGTAATTTCAAAGGCAAAAAACAACCCAACTTTTAATATTTGTCCTCTATACCTGAAGTTTGAGTCATTTTCAAATTTTTGCTCTGTAATAAAGATGGCTAAACCTTTCAAATTAGAAGCAAAGATTCTGAGAGCTCAGTGAGATGAAGCCTATTTGAGTTTGCAGCACCTTTCAGCCATGTTGTGAAAGGCAGAGAACTGGCAGAGTGCAGGAAATTCCAGCTATAGACAGATTCGAGCACTGACAAAAGTCAGCACAACTCTGATCACTAGGTCCATTCTGCATTAAGACAGATGTTTACATGGCCTTTTCTGCCTGTACTTTTCTGAAGTTTGTACAGGAAAACTACTCCTACGCTGAGATACTGAATAGCACGTGCTGCATCTACACATTATCTTCAGACTCTTTCCAGAGAGCCAATTCCTGTGAAAATGATACATTTTCCACAAACTGGCAATGCAGCTGGACTGAGATGAAGCTGACATGGTTTTGTTAATTAATCATTTTGGCCACTCCTTCAAAGATAGATGAGATTACTACAGAGGATTTATCCAAATTTTAAGAAAAGATTTTAAGTGAAGATTAAATTATTTCTTTCCTGATAGAAATTATTCATAAAGAAGTCCGTTTTATTAAATATGCAGGCTGCATATACATATCCACCTACCTTGATAGATTTTTTTTCTTCTAGAGATACACGGATATTCTGTAAAAGAGTTTGTGATTTACCTGTCCGAATACACGCAGACCAAAAGTACCTGGAGATAGAGGTGTTCTGTGTTCAATCCTTTGAGTGACTTCTTTTCCTACTCTTCTTTTTGAGAATGCTGGCCGATCAGCTCCTTAGGAGAGTCATTCTTCCCTGCCCAGTTTTTCACAAAATTATCAATGATTTTAACATATTAAATCTTGTAGCCTCTTCAATAAATCCTCTCTCTTTCATCTCCCTGTTGCTGATGTTTCACATCTGGGAAAAGTTATAACTCAGTCCTTAGAAGAAACAGAATATTTCCTTTAAAAGAATTCACAAGGTTTCACACACACAGAGCACATCTATATTCACGCATAATTAACAGAAAAAAACCCCATACCTCCTCCTCTCTTCTAACTTCTAAGAACAGAAAAAAGAAACACCTTCAAATAGCTGTAAATAATAACCATGTCATGCTAAATACTTCAAAGTATAAGTGCAGGTATTTCAAGAGGCTTGGGGAACTACTACATAATTACAAATTAGCTCTCAAAAACAGATAGAGCTGACCTGTCAGATAATTCTTAACTCCAGGAAGATTTTAAAATAATACCCTCTGTGATCTGGTAGGGAGAACAATTACTCACCAATAACTGCAGTTCTTCAAGGATAACACACACGGTGGGAGCATGCATGCAAATCTGGTAATATAAAGACTTTTTTTTTGTCTTAGCAGGACCTATGAATTTGCTTCTTCTTCCTCTCTTAAGCCAGGGCAGAGTCACCAAACGCAGTGTCACCACATGAACTGTAGTTCCTTTTAAGTGGAGAAGCACAGGAGAATCACAGCAAGGAAGTGGAGGAGAGTGTAAGTAACTTACAGACAGTGTACCTGTAAGAATCACAGTCCCTGTTCAGCAGCTCACTTAATTGGTGAGTGCAAGCATTGGCTCTCTTGCTGACTCCAAACACATCCTATCTGTGCATTCGGTAGTTACCATCAGGTAAGCTTCGAGAACCAAAGATTTGCAAGGATCTAAAGGACTGCATAAAAACAAATGCTGCACTCAGCAGGTGCCTACAGATGATCTCCTCTTCCAGTAGCCCTACTGAAGGGCCAAGCCCTGGTGGAACAGGGACTGATCACCCCTGAGCCTTGATACAGTCCAAAATTCAGCTGGGATTCAGGCATGGCTGAAAACTTTAAAATTTCTGAGACAAAAGCAATTTGTAGAAAAGTTGCTTCAAAGAGTGCCAGAATTGTGAGATAGGGGTTGGGAAGAGAACAGACAACTGGCTCTGATGGGGTCCCAGGCAGGAATTTCAAGTAAGTCGGAAGAAAGATACCTGTCAGAGAAACATCCTTTGAAAGGCAAGAAGTGTCTACAGTTTCAAAGACTTTGTAGAAAATATTGACCAAAGAAGGACCTAATGGTGGAAGGGTTAACTACCATGAGACTTGCTCACTCCAAAAAAAGCAGTAGTGTGAACATTAATATGAACTGATCTGTACCATCAGCATCTTTAATTTTAGAAGAGACATTCAATTGCCTAGGCAAGGATAAAGATGCTCCTTTTCTTCCTCCCTTAACTTGAAAAAGCCCTTTGAAAGGCAGCTGCCTGCAAGCAACTGGTGAGCTATGAGGTACAGCATCCTGGGAAGGGACTAGAGAGCAAAGTTAGTTACTAACATGTTGAAATACTTGCAGATGGTAGAAAAGAGTGAGCAGTGAAAGTGAAAATAAAAGAGAGTAGGAGCAAGAAGTGATAAATATGAAAGGAAGAGATGAGGTTTTTTTGCTTATACCTTCAAAGTACTAATTGCAAAGCCAAAAGGGATATGTTGTTTGCACCAAGTAAAACACTGGAGTTCTGGCTTGTGACCTTCCTATGGATGAAGGCAGGACTGACCCATTGCAATAAGTCCAATGGCAAAAGGTGTCAAGACAGAGAGCTCAGAGGCACCAGGGGCTTTAGTCTCTGTACTAAAGATTGCACTCCAAAAAGGAGGAAAGCCTTCCCTGCAGATCTGTCATCTCCAGGGCTGCATGCTCTACCCAGGACTTTGGGTAACAACCTCTCAGCCTCTAGATGAGCACACAGACATCCCCCGTGCTGTGCGTACAGGGATGTATGTGTAACACATAAGGCTTCAGAAATCCAGCAACCCACATTTGAAAGCAAGCCCATTTCATGAAGTCCAAACCCTCGGACAGTCTTCCCCCAGAACATCCTCCTTTGCCTTGGTCTCTGCATCTTAATCCCAATGACTATAAAAGAAGCAAGCAAAGAACTGGGCAAACAAGCGAGCTTGGAGAACAGCTGACAACATTTTTTTTCCAGGCAGAGTGCACTTACACAGCAAGACCCAGGTGCTTACAAGAAAGTTGGCCTAGAACAACTCAATGCAAACAAAAGCCTTAAGCTAATTGTGTCTAAGTGTCCAAGAGAGTACATTAGCTGTGAGGAATTGCATAGCAAGGTCGTGAGGGCCCCAGCTACCTTCCTCATTAAACACAGAAAAAAACCCTGGAGGGTATGTTGGCACAACAGCTAGTGTCTTTTTCAGGGGCAGAAAAAAGCTGGAATCAGATGGTGTAAAGGGCTAGCAAATGGAATCAGTGCTAAGCTAGAAAATGGCAGAAAAAAGAAAAACACATGGGTAGGAGTGAAGGCCAAATAATCTTTGCTCCTCTCAACTGCATGCATTGTTTTAAGAAAATAGTTACAGTATCATGGACAGCACTAGACTAACAGACCACCTGGAGAGCAAGAAAGCACCTGGAGTAAAGTTTGAGAGCACCCTTGAAGCATCAAGGACATAGATGGCTCTACTGCTGAATCCCTCACTTTGAGCAGAAGCTTCGTGACACTGAGAGGCATGGGAGAATGATGGCAGGACTCATCCTCACAGTTTGAAGACAGGATTTTTAGTATTTGCATAACGAGTGGCCTAGCTTTTCATAAGGGGCTGTAAAGATGGGGGTACGAAAAAAGAAGATGGGGAGGGTCTGCATAACTATATCTCCTTTAGCTCCTGGTCTGGTTGAGCAAAGCTCAAGCACCTCCCAAGCACTCCACCCAAAGCCATGTTGTTCTCCAAGTCCCACAGCACAGAGCTGGAATGAGGCGTGGACTGAATCCTTAGGAAGGACGAAAGTATCTATAACCTTTTCACCAAGGCCATGACTACTCCTATCTGAAATTAACCCCAAGACCCACTGAACAATTTTCTGAAAACGCCTGCTACTCATTAGACTTTTTTTTTTTAAAGAGCAATTGGGAAGAGACAACTTGCTTTGGCATGCAGTCCCCACGGTAGGCATGTCAGAAATATTTCAAGCATCTGTCCTGCATAATTGATCAATAGATATTCTTTTAGCAAGAGCTTTTTCTCTAATAGCTTTCATCTTTAAACTAATGAGATATTAAAAACCAAGGAGGTAGGTTAGTATGCAGATGCTCATCTTTGTTCTCCAACCTGTGCTTAATTAATTCAGGGTTGCTTTACAAATAATTTAGGACAACAATTCCCCTGCACATTGTGGAGGTTTTGAGAAGCTTCCTGTGTTTTTACTTCATGGAAAATATGCAAAGTGCTTACCTCTGCTTAGATGTTAGATAACAGCCTTTATGGACAGCTAGATAAGTGAGAACATTTTTTGATGTTTTTCTTGAAGTTTTGTTCTCTCACCTAGTATGAATTAGAAGCCTTAATAGATGGAAGTTTATCAATAATATTTCAAAGTCTAGCAGCAGTGCCAATTTACTGTGATGGGCAGATACGATGGGGCCTCACTGAGCGCCATGCCATTAGTCATGATGATGCCAAATTTCAGATACTGAATTAAGAAATAGACAAAATTACCAACGTATTATTTTTAATAAAATAATTGCTTTAATGCAGTATTTAAAATAATTTTAAACATCTGATCAATAAGATACAGTACACAAATATGGAAAATGCTGCACTTTACATAAAAAGTAAAGCTTAAGCATTTAATTATACAAAACAATTTTGCCCGATGCCATCAATATCTTGCAAACTATAGCTTAGTCAAAGTACTGCTTTTCATATATATATATATATATATGCTATATATACATATATAAATAATTTTCAGCATTCATTTGCTAAATTTGTTTACTACTGTTTCAACACAAAAAAACCCATAACCAATTCAAAACTCACTGAATTGAGTAAGTATCTGCAGTGTTTCCGATGGTGGAGGGCGTGTTTGAACTATCACCTCAAGTTCCAAAGGAGCATGCCAAGACTGGGTTCCTTAAAATAAAAGTTCCAGCAGGAAGCCATTCCATACAGTCAGTGCCTTTCCCCCGGCCCTGTCAGCAGCCGTGCTATGCAGCACTGTGTCACGGGAGGCAAAGTGTTTGGAGGCTGGGGAGAGGGAAACGACCAGGAGGTTTTTCCTCCTACCACAAGGCAGTCTATACTAGTAGAGCAGAAAATCTCTGAGTCTCTTCCAGCAGTTTTAAGAACCTGAAACCCTCCTTCCCGTTGAATGGAAACCAGACGACTGGCTAAACTAACTAGCTTCTATTTAAGAATTTTCCCTGTTGTACCGCATTAAGGTATTATGAAATTAAGATGACATGACAATTAAATCAGTATTTTCAAAGTAGTGAATACTGTGCTTTGCAAACACTACTTTTCTTCTTAAAAGAGGCCCCAGCTGGGAAGTTTTAGAATATGTATTTTAAGTGTTCCTTTTTCTGCAGTCAGCACAGATTGTTTTTGTTCATTTCTTTTTAAAAAACCATGTTTGAGTTCATTGCTATTTTTGATATCTGCATAAAGAAAAAAACATAAGATATCTGTTTCGTCAGTTTATCCTTCCTTTTCAGGCTCTTTCACTCCCTGTATTCAAGTTTAGTAACTCCAGATTTTCCCAAACATGGAAATATGCCACTACATGCAACTGCACTGTTTGATGTACGTTAATCACAGGAATTACCCATTTGTTTACCTTCCTTCAGTTGCTTTCTCAGAAGAGAGGGGGAAGGCAGTGGAGGTGAGGCAAGGAGGGGAGAAAATGTCCCTTGTCTTTTTGCTCGCTACTTCGTTCTCTGCAAACATTCTCCACTACATTCAGTAGTAATTCTAAACCCAGAAAATTTAAGGAGATGCAGAGTCAGGTAGGCAATACATTAGCATGTTGACTGACTGCTAGTTCATGATTTAATACAGTTGTCATGCTATGCAGTGCCTTTAACGTGCTAATTTGCTTCCCTAAGGTTGGATTAGAAGAAGGCACCACACACAGAGCAGATGTTGCAGGCTCTGGAGTACTGAAGCAAGTGACATACATAAACTAGGCTCACGTCTCAAGCCTCAGAGCCTGCAAGGCAGTCAGATGCATGCAGGTAATCTGGTGCTTGTGTGTGTAGTTCAGTGTTTTCACTGGTTTACAGATTGGTTTAAGCCAAATATTATTAAAAACCCTACAGGTGATAAGTTAGGTATTTAATAAAAATGTTTATCTGTAAACAAGAGTTATCCTTACAACGGATCATTTTTCCAGAAATTGGAATTTCAAGACAGTGCAACAACGCTTCAGTGTTTTCTTTGGCAGTAGACAGCAAAGTTGAAATGTAAAGCCCAAATCACTTCAAAAGAGCACGGTACAAGGCTAGAGAATGCTTCATCTCCCTTTCTTGTTCCATGCAGAATATCAAGTCCCTGAGACAAACACGGGTTATTCTCGGACGAAGCAACGGCTTTGTAAGGCTAAAACCCGGTGATCCAGGAGCAATTCCATTACCATTCAAACCCTAAAAGGGAGAAAATAAAAGTTACATATCAATTAAAGTTTTTACATTAAATTCTGATTGTAGTCCCTGCCTGCACAGAACTCGCCTGCCAATGTTCAGTTTTACATGTTAGAAACCAACAATCCTGAATTCCATGTGCATTAGATACTTTAAAAGAAAAAAAAAAGTGTCTGCTAGTTAAATAGTTTATTTTAAAGTAAGGAAGGAAAAAAGAAAAGGAAGACTTTCTGTTTCTAACTATATTATGCTATGATAAATAATTGCAATTTCACTGAAGTCAAACTACATTGGCACTGGCACAGACAAACGACAGGCTAGCTGTGAAGATACTACCACAGCTTCCACGCAGAGGTTGTGCAAGGCTTACTTCCATCTGCAAACACCCAAGCTCCAGAAGGAGACTGCGACTGAGATCAGGCTTTAGCCTTACAACGTTGCCAGAAGAAAAAGCGCCCTCTTTCCAGGGCCATTTGTGAATAGTCCTTTTTTCAAGGGAGCACATACACAAAGTCAGGGCATCTGTGTTTTCACAATGTTATATCCAAGCCTATCTATCTCAGTCAGCTGCTTTGCTTGGTTATGAAAGCACAATTGGTGGCGAGATGACTATGTTCAGTAGTTAGACATTCAGGCTATTGGAATGAGCAACCCCCACGCATTCCAAAATGCCCCAAGATTTATTATTAGGGGTGGGGAGGAGGAAGATTATCATGAGCTGCACAATAGACTGGCTACTTATCTTGGAGCCAATCTATGCTACACAGCCAGTCTCTTATCACTACTGGAGGGTTCTTGGTAATGAATGCAATTTGTACAAATACGAGTGCTCAGTCTCTGTAACTTCAGCAAGGCAATGCCTGCCAGCATCAACACCACTCGGAGATGGTGTTGCTTGGATGCTGCGTTAACTGTATCAGTTCTTACCCTAACACTCTCTGCAAGACTTCAGCAAAATGACTTTGCACACCTTGCTTACAGAAATCAGTTTAAAAAAAAAAACATATACTAGAAACAAATACCAGTCTATAGCAGTGCTATTGTTTAGGGGGGGAAAAGCACTGAAATACATTAAAAAATAAAAAAGATTCACCGGCTAGCACATAGCTGCAGAAAAGCCAGGGCATATAGCAGAAATGGAGGCTGTATTTCTCACTAGCAGCGCGCAGGGCACTCGGCACCGTTTCATCTGCTTTACAGTCGATAGTAGGACACTAGGAAACGCAGTCACCTGAAATGGCTCAGAAGGAGCGGGCGCGGGGGCGGTCTGCTCCGCGCGGAGCGGCCGCCGCCGTCCTGGTAAAGGCACAAGAGGGTCACAGTTCAGGTTTGTCATATGACAACCCCGAAGGATGCGGGGAAGGGAGAGCTCTGCAATGCAGCTGCTAGCACAGGGTTGAAAAGGAGGTCAATCCAACAGGATGCAGCAGAAGGCCCGAGGCAGTGTTATAAATGAAACAAACCCCAAGGGCTTTCAGTAACCCAGCAGCAACGTCCTCTATAATTCAAAAGAACTTTATGGAGGTGAAAGTATTCTCTCGCCAAATAGTCACAAGATGGGAAGTCTTACCTTTAAAAATGCACAAAACAAAAAAAACCACCCTCTCTAAATCTTGTTTGTTCCCTTACAAAAATCAGGCAGATGTCACAAACCCATTAATCTGCCTTGGAAGCCATTGGATCTGCAAAGCAGAAGCTCCAAGCTGCCCACATCCGAGCCACAGATCTGCTAAGCCTTACTTCTCAAGCCCAGTGCAGGCACACGTAATGGTGTTCTACTGCAAAAAAACATTTCCAAGGCCAAAGCTCACACTGAACTTTTGTTCACTGCGACAGCCACATCATTTTCAGTTTCACACAGCGTCACGTGAGTCGTATCACAGTGACCAAAGACCCTCTGAAATGTAGCACTCAGTTACTGAACCAGGTCACTACCAAAACAAAGTTAAAAGAGGAGTCCCCTCGCTAAGGGCCAGATGGTTTAAAATGAAAAAATGAGAAGAGGAAGGGCCGGGGCGGGGGGGAAGTCAGTTCAGGTCATTCTGGTCCTGACTGGGGCTGCAGAAAGACTTTGCCTTGTAGGGGAACTTACCTGGCACCGTATGCCAGGTGGCCCAAAAGCTCCTGCACATGACAGAAAAAGTTTATACAGGGATGAGCACTAATGCCTTTTAGCCTTTGTCCCCCACAGTTGCAAAGCATTGGTCTCTTATGGTGAGGTGGCAACTGGGCTCTGTGCCGTGGAAGCCCCGCTGCCCAGGACCCAGGTTGGCTGCCGTGTGAGCAGCATCACAAGGTCACGCATCCTCGCGCTCTTGGGGCATCTTCAGCATCAAAATCAACTCAGCAGCTTGGACAAACCAAAAACTCTGTCTCCCTTTCTTGATCCTTAGGGCCTTTTACATATTCCTGATAAAAATCAGGAACTTTCACTGAACTGATGTTTGACAGTAGAACATGCTGTGGGACTCTGGCACCAGTCCCGTATCTGTTTTACGGTTAGCATTGTTGAAGGTGGCTTCCTAAACCTGCCTTTGAAGATCTTTAGAGCTCTCTCCAGTGGCTAGACCAAGAATTAAATGTTGATTCTCTCAGAAAAAGCAGGAGAGAAGAACCTGATGCAAAAGAGAGTTATGAAATTAAAGTAGCAAGCCTTGCATGACAAATCTTTTCCTTTACCTGAGCCACCATCATAGTGTTATTTCTAGTCTCCAAGGAATTCGGAGCACATAATCTAGGAATTTTAATTACTGACAAGAATATTAAAATTGCTCAGCAGTATTGCATAGGACACAACACAGAGCTCACTGAGGTCAGCATAAGCCTTCCTTCCCACAATTTTGGGGCAAGCCAGTGCGCTCTTCCTGGCAGAACATGTATTCCCTTCTCAAATCCTATGGCTTCACACGCATTTAAAATTTTAAACTTCTAATCCTATTTTCCATGGAGCACTAAGGGAGCAAACTGTTCAATCAAATGTTAAAGGCAGAGTCAGTAATTCTCATTTACATTTTTGGTGTGGCACGTATACTTCCAAGTCTCTGAGCTAGTATCCCAAGAGAGCCAACTGCCACTGCAGCTCTGCTGTGCACTATAAAAATATCACCAGAAAAAGGAAGCAAAGTCATAAGATAGTTTTCAATGACATTGCAAAATGCTGAAAAATTACAGCTGCTTGAAGTAAAAACTTTGTCAGAAAGTGGTTAGAAAATCTAATAACTCAGAACAGATCCTCAAATTCAGGTTTAACTCCCAGCTCTGTCACCTGTGGCCACATTGACGTCTACGATACCTAATATATCCTGTACGCTAGTTTCCCAGCTGTAAAACGTAGAAGACTTTTTTCTTCTTATGAGACAAGAAAGTAAAAATCCATTAATGCAATGTGAAGTGCTCGGACACTTTCCTGGATCTTATCTGGCAACAAGGGGAATGAAAAATACCCTGCCAGAATTGTGAAAATTATGCTTATATGAAGAAGTAAGTGCAGAATTTCGCCTAGAGAAAACAAAGGGAGAGAAGTTGATATTACCTCGGTGACAAGCCAGACTTGTGATGCTGCCTATTCTAACAAGCCTCAGTCTGTTAGAAACACTCCCACATTCACAGTACTAAAATACTACATTACTCAGAATGTTTATATGTATTTTTTTTTTTAAATCTTCCCCCTCCCTCCTTAAAAAAACCCACTATTGTAGACCATTAGGATATATCAAGTTGACATCTGGGAGGCTTACATCTCTATTTCCAGACTGTTTCTCATGCAGCTGAAAACAAACATGTATATTTATGATGTTATCTGTAGTCTACAAAGCAGCCTCACTAAGCTGTCGAAAATATGTATATAATAATGCTATTTGACTACTTCTTTTCCCCCTCAGATTTCATTGCAGCATTCCTATAAGTCCTTTCAAATGCAGGCAACAAAATGTTTTACATATTGAAACAAATTACTACAAATGTAATGTCAGTTTATTCACTATTATGCTCAAGATTCATATACGCATGTCACTTCGTATGGCTACATCAGATGCTTAATCTGTACCTGGAGGTAACAAATACTATACAAATATGTCATGTTAGTTAATAGACAATTATTAAGCTGAAATTTTCTGGCTCTTTGCCACATCATTTTAAGCAATGTATTGTCAACTAAATTATAAATCTCTTGACCCTTCACATGTCATCAACATTTGTGTGTTACCAATATGTTCAGCCTAAAGCTACAGTGCAATTAGTCATTTAAATTGCAGATATCTTTCACACATAAGACGAATTAAGTTCATCTCTAGCACAGAGAAGGCAAGATGTGGGCCAATAGACTGTGTATCCAAAGTATATGAATGGCAGTCGAGAATATTTTAGCCTATTTATGTGAGAAAAAAGTCACATTAAGAGTATGGCCTAGACTGACAGCAGGCAGGAAATTCAGGGCTGAAACTGAAACTGTCTATAGCTGACAGGATGTGCTCAGGTCTTGCTGCAGATAAAGATGCTGGAGCCATCTTTGGTAATTACTGCACACTTTTAGCTTCTTCCCTTTTCCCCAAAGGTATGATGACTACCCTGTAAATTCTCCAGCTGCCCAAGCGCTTAGAGAAGAACTGGAAGCTGAAATTAACGGTCTGCATATGTTAAGCATATGGAAAGGAGTGGGGGACTGGAGGGAGGAACTCATATCACTTTAAACCCAAGTCTCAAAAGTGGCTGGGGAGGAGTAGCAGGAAGAAATTCCACAAGTGTAGAAATAGCCCTGAACACCTACTTGCTTGCAAACAGTCTTGGTCCATTTAAAGAGGTTCGTCTCCTACTCAGTTTCTGCCACATTGGAGAAAATACTTCAGCAGCCAACCATGAACCCATGTACACTGGCCAGCACCAGGCAGGGGACGCAGCTGGAAGCCTCTCCACCCCAAACACACGTGGGACAACAACCTTCTGTCATTCACAACACAGCCAAGGTCTAAGTTTAATTCAGGTGTAAACATGGCCACATCCTTAGCACCAATCCTGAAGCTGATGAATTTATGCTCTCACGCAGAAAAATTCTTTAGAAGAAATTACGGTCCAAGAGATGCTAATAGCTTCCACAACTATTGTAAATCCACACACCCCTTAATTGACACATATCCCCCCTCAAATGGGAGAAAAAAATATCAACGTTCTCTGGAACATACCGATAAGCAAAACATCACTTCCCAGTCATTTAGGAAATTCAGAGGTTTTCTTCATTCACTTTGCAAGAAGACTTTTTGCTCAAATGTTTAGCTCCTCATAGGTCCACCCGAAAAGGCTCCCAGAGGTTTCACATGCAGCATTTACAAGATGTTTGATATCCATGCATATTGGCATCCTAAACTGTAAACCAAGAAGGTGGAATTCAAGGCCTGCTCTCAATGACCAGGCACTGCAGAGGCCTCAACTTGAAAGGGAAGATGACTTGCAAGATTTCTCCACCGATAATCAGTATTCAAACAGAACTAACTATTGTAGAAAACGAGTTATTTCTCCCATTTCCTCTTGCCAAAATATTTTCCAGAAGGAAATACAAGCTTATTTGGGAAACATTGTATTAGAAGGCATGCATCATACTTCAAGCATCATATCGTTTTACACATATGGGTCAGAGCTACAAGTTTTACAGGAGAGAAAGTCTTTGAATAACTGGGTGCTGACTCCAGACACCAGCTACACCATTTACTTCTGCAGCAACTGCCTGGTGCTTGGCATCACATAAACTGCAGAGCATATGGCAGCATCCCAAGAAGTCTTTTAGACAGACCTTCCTCATCCCTGCAATGGTGGCTACAGCGACTGGGAGACAGAGCACATAGGAATAGTTCTTTCTACCAAGTTTTCCCATCCTCTAATTCACCAATATTGACCACATGCCCCCAGATTAGGGGTAGAAGAGGTGGATAACAAGTGCACAAAACCAAAAAACACATATCTGAAAGCCTCCCCTACTGACTGTATCCAAAAGTGTCCAAAGGGACCAGAATCAGAGATGAAGATATTAGTATCTCTGGAATACAAGTTACACCAATTAGCATCTTTCCAATAGAGGGATTTTCTTACCAGGACTTTCTCAAATTAACTTTTGTGTATTTTTGTTCAGAAAGAGTAAATTGCAGAAAACAGAAAAAGCAAGACTACCCCAACTAGCATGCCATCAAGAACGGAGAAAGCATTCCAATGTAGTGCTATTTTTCCCTAGGCCTGCAGAGTTAGCCTTATTTTTTCATTACATCATCTTCATGAATTTGTCCGTCATGATATCTGAGTAAAATACATGAACAGAAACTACAGCAGGATACAGTTCACCCTTTTCACACTGCTTTTAGATCCAAGTTAGAAGACAAACTCCTCTGGGCAGGAACATCTTCCTTCATTTGTTGCCTACCATATATTGAGGTGATGTGCCGGCTAATAAGCAGGGATCTGCCTGCAGCTCACATTCTTTTGTCACCACATTTGTAAATTCAGTGATTAAGACAATCCACAATAACTTTCCTTAAAAGATTGTTTCCTTAAAAAATACAGATTTTCAGAGAACAAGTCAGTCATGCCATGAAAAAGACTTTCCAAGAGAGGTGTAAAAGCAACGTGGTGAACTGTGGTGGGAGCAGATACCTAAGGATGAAGAACTGTTTAAATTACAACATCAACACTCATTTGTGGAGAAAGGAAAAGCCATGGACTATCCAAGTGCTGTCCTCTGTCCTTTATGCCTATCACTGAATCCATTCCAACCCAGGCTGTTGAGCTACACTCTTCCAGCATCCTTTAGATTTCCAGCAAAGGAAAATACATAAATTAACACAAGTTTCTTTTCTTCGGTACACTCTGTAATTGATCACTTCTTCCCTTCCCCTCCAAACATCTTGGGGCTTTAAGTTTACATCAGTAATGACTTACTTCAAACATTTCATTTTTTTTTTTTAATAATTACAGTAGAAAGTGATGAAAAACTGAACAGCCACCTCTTTTTAATATAGACTTAAGAGATACGAATTTGAACAAAACACATTATCTAAAGTAAGCTGAAGAAAATCCATTAAGAAAAGCCTAACAGTTATCATTACCGATTTCATTTAATACTATCAAAGGTTAATTTGTATTCCGAAATAATGCTGCTATCATACCTGTCTGCCAAGACATTATATTTAAAATAAAAAGCCACAGGAGCATTATGCACAGATTTACTCCTAGCCATTGCATAGTCAGGAAGTTCTGACATTTAAGATTACTTGCGAGTAAAGCTGTTTGTATTTGCAATTTGAAATGAGAAAGTACATTCTGCCTGTTTAAATTACTCTCAGACAGGTTGCCCAAAAAGATGATTTTAAAGATGCCCAAATGTGTATCAGCCTCAGGCCATATTGTACTTGCTTGCAGTTTCAAAGACCTTTCATCTCTGAAGAATGGAATGTTGTTTACTGCTCAGAATGTTTTGCCATGTTATCATGAATGCATTACAAATGCTCTGCTTCTTGAAATACAGAATGTTTGTCAAAACCATTTTTTTTTACTCTACATGAGAAATCTCAAGTCTTTTATGAATCCTCTTCAGATATACCGGGACACTAAATATCTAAGTTTGAACATCTTGCATAAATTATTATCCTGTGTCATTTCATGAAGAGAAAAAAAAGAATTGCTTTCTGGTGGCATGGAAGATGAAGCACTAGGCACTGCAACACGAGATTGCATAGGAGAGACAACAGTAGTTTCAACTGGCAGAATCCCCCTCACCTACTGCCCTTTCAACTGGGTGTAGTAACACAAGGTATGAATAGAAGGATCTTAAAACACAGCAGATAAATTTGATTATGAAATGCCATTCAGGTCAGTTTAAGCATATCGCAATTTGGTTCTTTTAAGCAGCAAACAGATAATGCAACATACAGCAACATACAATACCAACACTGCTATCTGCCTCACTATGGTACAATCCCGGAGAGCTTTTAATAAAGAAGGTACATCCCAGACAATGAGAAATAACTGAAAAGCACTGAACAAACTTGTTAAACATTCAGAAACAAGACTTGCAATATTTATAAAAACACGCTATGAAGAACAGGTATAGTCACTCACTGAAAGCTTGGAGGAAGAAGAAAAAAGGATGGGGAAAACTTATTCTGCTCGACTCACTTTTTCAGGTTTTTCCAGTGGTGCACATAAATATATAGCACCTATACCTTCAATTTCACGTAAAAGTGCATTAAAAGACATCAAAGAAATGAAGAGTGGCTTGGAATACAGCTTTTGGAACTCACTTAGATAGATTTCTTCACTTGTTTGCTATGAGCTGTGAACATTCAAGGAGTTGTTAGTGTCCCAATGCCAGAATGAAGCCAGACAAACAAGTGTACCTCATCTCCTTACAGAGGTCTCTTGCCACAGTCCAGGCTAAGGGAAAACACAGGTTAGAAGGCACTCCTGTTTCACATTGCAAACATTACTTGAGCTTTAGGTTAAGGTCCTCCAGCATGCAAAAATGCTGAAGCATTTTTAACCTTAGTATCCACTCTGACTTCCTAGAACATAACAACAAAAAAGCTCATGCTCTTCAGACAAGACAACTTAACCACCGTTCTCTCCGAGAGTTATTTTTCAGGCTCTGTTCACTACGCTTGGATCGCCGGCCAACCGCCAGATTATTCATCAGTGTTGAGGCTTCATGAGAACAGCAAAATAGGCACCACTTGAATCCCACCTGGCAACCCGTTTCTCCCATCTCCAGCCAAGATGATAATATCTAACAGAGCCAGGCTGTCAGTCTCCTTGAAAAGAACTTGTGCAACTTCAGAAGTTTCCCAGGTTCCTGAAATAGTTTATCTCCTGCACAACATTAAAGATATATTAAATCAAGATATGTTAAAAATATCTTAAAAGTACTTTTAAAAACGGGAAGATGGGCCAGAAAAGGAGACCTGACTCACTCCTGGAATGGAAACAGAATCTGAAGGATCTAGCTTTTTTTTGTCTGCTAGCTGGGTGAGCTCACAGTGTGTTCAAAAAGAGTCCCTGTGCCTTACAAACAGAAAACAGCCTGCAGCCAAATCTAAGAGTCACAGCCATTTCAAGAGACATCCAAAACTATTTTCATAAATTCTACGGATGGGCCACAACAACTAGCTGCTGTGAAGAACTATCATGGCCTTTGTTACCCTCTTCTGTAGACCAAAGTTTTTGAGACATCATCTGCTTTAGCTCTTTGTACACACCACTGTTATCTGCAGTTTTCCTTGTACCAAGCAATTAACTTCCTCTTAAAATTTGCCAGAAGTAATCCTTCCAAGGATCTAACACTCAGACTGCTTTTCATACAGTATGTATCTGGTCTTTTAGTGAAGTAATTCTCATTTCTCCACACAGAGAAAGATGAAAATAATCCAGTAAGAAGATACAACTATGCCATGCAAGTTATTTCAGTACCTCCAGCCCAATGTTTGATGAATCCAAAGATCTTTTCTTCCTCGGTCCAATGGCTGCCAGAGCTGTGAGGTTGGCTTCCCTCTGTTGCATTTGTGCTAACTCCAACTGTTGCATCTATTTTAAAAAGAAAACAGATACATTAATTATGATATAAAGTAATCTAAAAGGTTTGTTCCCCTTATTACACTTTCAGACAGTTTGTGATGCTTACTGAAACAACATATTTGACAGCAGCTTGTACCATCTTCCTGAACACCTCTAATAGATTATAATTATCAGAAGTGCTTAGAACCTTGAAATACTAACAGCCCTAGAGATAGTAGTGCATAAATAACACATTTTTGTTGCGACTATCAGCATCAATACTGTCTCAACAGGAACCTCTCAGCAGATACCTCTAACGCCTTGAGCTGTGACATTTCTGATAAGCAGAGAACATCTGGGCAGAGCTGGTGCACACGGCTGCATTTAAGTTGAAGTTGCTTAACTCTGTAAACTGAGCATACCCTTTACTCATTTCACAAACTTACAATCGCACAAGCCAGATACTCTAAATTTCCTCAGTCCATACTACCTAAACCTAGCACTTAGTATCATTCAAAAAGGCCTTATTATCCAAGGAATGGGATGTTGTCAGTTCATCGATACTGTTTTGTTCCCCAAGCACAGAATCGAACCTTTGGAAGCAAATTAGAGACATACCTAACACTACATGTATTTGTTTTCAGTCACTCAATCCCAAAACACTTCAACCTTCAGAAATCCAGAAATCCCTACAGACACAACATCTGTCTTGGTTTCTCTTTTTTTTTCTTTCCTTTTTTTTTTTTTCTTTTTTTTTTCCTCCTTTTTTTTTTTAAAGTCAGATCAGCCAGCCAGAAAACATCTTCAATGACATTCTAAAGAACCATCTAGCAACAAGACAAGGCTCCCCTTTCTTTTAAAAGTGGATCAGAAATAATTCCTAGAATGAGGATGAAAGAAGAAAAAAAAAATTGTGATCAAGAGAAAAAGGGTTTATGCTATGTCGACATTTTAAGGCACACACCATTTCATTTTGTACAGTGGTAACTGCAGATGCCAGCTCTGGAGCCCAAAGCAGCCCCCGGGTTACGGGAACCCGTTGCTGGCGGCTCCGCTTCTCCGGGCGCAGGGGGTGGCCGCACAGGGAGATTGGCCGCTCTCCCCAGAAGAGGGGCCTATTACCTGCGTTGAGTCTGTCCTTAAGTACCAACTCTGGGGCTTGCTGTTACCCCTTAGAAGATCTGACGAGCAGCACCTTAGGCCCTGCCTCTCCTTGCTCCCATGACTTAAAAAACACCCTGAAGTTCAAACAATCTAAACTGGAATTTTTCATACAGGCTGGTGAGCACGAGGGAGATGTTAAGTACAGTCACACCATGATAGGAAAGTAAAATTCCCCTCTTTTCCAATCATAAAAAGGAGAAGTTTCCTTATTCAGTAAGTACAGATGTTTCATTTATTAAGCTTGCAATAGATTATGCTTTTGCTTGCTTTTCTGCCCAGTTTAATGGGAAGAGAAATATAGCTAGTAAAACAACGAAGCTTGTACTACCTTAGGGGCAATATTTCCATTTGGTACTCCTTAAATAAGGTAGAATCCACAAAGATTTACAAAAACAAAACAAAAACACACAAAAAACCACACCTATTATTTTCAGTTATTTTATTTGTAATCAGTAATATTATTTATTTGTATTGATATTACTTGTTCAACTATTTTACTCAAAAGATGCTGGTAACCTCACAGAAAGTTCTGCAGAAGCTGGTTTGATGTTAAAAATGTCATTTGAGGGATTCAAAAAAAAAAAAAAAACCCCTCCCTTTCAAGATTCAATTGAGACACACACTAATATTTTTTCAACACAAAATTGGGAATACAAAAGTTTGACACACACATGAACTTTTTTTTCCCCTCAAGTTCAGGTAAGGAAACAGCACTATTATTTACAAGTCGGCTTTGATGATAGTATGCAAGCTTTTGCTTACACAAGTGTAGCAGTGTCTCTACAACAGCGGGCACCATCATTCTGATCACACATTATTATTCTTGCCCATGTGTTCAGTGTAAATGACTAAATCAAAGACTAAATCCAAGCTTCACATGAACTGAAAACCTCAGTCAAACATTGAGGCTTAGGAACTGCTTTTACTTGGTGTTTTCATCACTCCCTCGGGAAAGAGGCAGGACAAGAGCCGCAGCTGCGGAGCAGCTATGGTTATGGCAGGTTATGGTTAGGGTGATGGTCGGCACGAGCACCGAGTACAGTACGACTTGAGAAAGGGGTGGGTGGGAGGAGGAGATGCACCTTCTAGTAAGAAGTTCCCAAGATGATGCTGGAAATGCATCATGGTACCATAACTACATGCTTTTCCCTATCAATTTTCAGATCCAGGAGAATCTGTCCAGGATTTCAGAGAGGGAGGAAAAAAAAAAAAAAATCACCTCATTGCAATCTTGGTGTCTCTTGGATTTTTTTGAGAACATAATTACAACAAATTAATTTAAACAAGGTCCAAAATGGGCAGAACATCCCCAGTAAAAGATATGGGCAAGTATCCAAATTATTTTACTGAAGCCCGTAAAGTTGTCTTTGACACGTTTTGTTCTTATAAAAGTGTAATATTAAGTGTCCAAACATTGAATGAACAGTTTAAAGCAGAGGCTTAAGAGAAGACAAAGACAACATCAAGGGACACATGAAGATATTGACTTGCTGTTGGAAAACTAAGATTAGGAAAGAGCAGGAGGCAACTATGTTGATCAAATCTTTTAATGGTCCTTTTTTGTAGCACACAAGTTCGGGCAGAAAAATCACCACGGCAAGTGAAAGACCAAAGTAGTAGTACATATATTTTATTGAAAAAAATATAAGGGAGAAGAGTTCCATTTGGCATTGTTTTCCTTCCAGGAGTCCCCTTTTAATACCAGTATCTCTGACTAAAACTGAGTAAATATAGAAAGATATAAGTACCTAATGACAGTTCAAGAAGGGGAAAGGAGATCTTTGTCAAATATCAACCCACAAACTCCTAGAGTACCCCCAAGTAGGTGAAGAGCTGAATATTCATATTGTACTCAAAATTCTCTCAAAAGGGAACAGTCTTCAGAGAAGAAGCAAATCACCATTCATGCACCTGCTGCTACCATTTAGAGTTTCACATAGAAGAGTTTCACTAAGAAGCACCCTACAAACAGTTCTAAAAAAACATTATATAAAGATCAAATTGCTACAAAAATGTCTCAGAACTTGTAAAATAGTCTTTGTTGCTGCTGGCTTTTTTAATAATAAAAATAATGTTTAAAATCTGGTCTTGCAACAAAGCAGGAATTTCTAGGGTGACACAATAACCATTTTAGTAAATCTGACCTGCAGCACAAATCAAAAAGCAAGGTATGTTTTAAAGTCCTCCCTTACAGTGAAATGGCATTTGTAGCATGGCTGTAATCATACAAAATGAAAGATTTTTAAATTGACCCGTTCTCTATTCAATCCTCTCCAAGAAAAACATTTCCTTTTCTGCTCACAGGAATTGTATTTTTCACTTATGATGTCTCATACTCCACATTTCTGAAAATATGCAAAGTCTATTTCCCCCTACACTAAGAATGCTTTTTGGTGCCATTTTAATATTAAAGAAAAATCAAGTTGAATATGAAAATAAGAAATATTTCAGTTAGGAAATGCCAAGACTTACTTCAGTAATTCTGCAAAAGCAGGATTTTCAAAGGCTGTGCTAAACACTGTGCTTTTCTCTTCTGTGCTAAACACTGATCAGACTTGAGAAGTTACTAGTGAAGTCGATCTGCTTGGTTGCTTATAGTGGTAAGCAATAATCTAGACAGCATCTTTTCACCTTTTCAGAAAAAGGTGCAGAGCTTTTGTTTTGGCTCCCACACACGAAATAAGCTGTAGACATCCTAGCAGATGAGAGCAATACTTCATTTGTAGAATAGACAGATACTTTTTCAGATATTTCTTCTTTCAGCTAAGAGTATCACACATCCTTGTGAACAGTGACTTCACTGATATCCAGAAAGGAAGAAAAAGGAAATCACACTCTTCATTTCCAACCTGTAGTCTCTGAATTAAGTATTGCTGGGGTAGTTTCACATCCCATATAATATTGCATGTTGATGCGATTATGAAAATTATGAAGAACATGAAATGCAATTGTTCACATTATCAGAGATCCACTAACTCAGGCAGTGAAAACTTCGCAAGTTTTTCCCAATCACTGCAAGAAAGAATCCCTTGAACATTTAATAATGGAGATTTGTATTCTGCTAAAAAGCAAACAAAAAACAGCCTCCCACACTAATTTACATCATATATTCCAAGATGTGAGCTAGGACCAAATGGTAGCAAAGAGCTACATAGCTGAATCCATGTTTTCCTCTGAAAAGGAGTAATAAAAGCCCTCATGACTGTTCACAAACTGCACAAAGGATTCAAGTATTTTATAGAAGCTTTCGCAGAAGACAAACGAAGTGCATGAAACCTTGGTTCTCTAGATCCTCGAGAACACTTCCACTGGTGAAGATTTTTTACATTAGAGAGAAGAAATTAAGCATCTGCATTAACCAGGTTTCATAGAGGAACAAGAGATTTGTGTTTAAAAGCCAAATAGACAGCACTCGTGCAGCAAGCTGCTCATTTATGACATGCATCTTAAAGTAATTTACACCATTTTCCACAGCCCCTGGAGTTTGAATAACCTAGTTTAAAAAAAAATAAAAAAGTCTCTCCCCTCCCCAAGTTTAAGTGCTGGGGAGTTACGCTTAGAAAAGCAAAAAATAGAGCCTTGGCAAGGCATGATCAAATACAGCTCTGCAGATGTAGATGAGCTCAGAAGAAATGCAGATAAGACATTAGGGGGGAACTAAACACAACAACTCTGGACTTGGTTCTGATATGAGGAAAAGAGACTAGAAAGTACATGTGCAAGATATGGGGTTTATTACCAAAAGAAGAGGAGGGATCATGATGTCTCCACATACAATACCGTATGACAGCAAGGTATGGGACAGATTAAATAAAATATTTAAAGTAACAGGAGAACTGGCAGGAAAGGAAACCAGGGGAGGCTGAAGACAAGTTAATACATGCCTAAGGGTTATGTGTGCTATCCAGCAATAAGGACATCAGAAGTAATAAAAGCACTAAAGTAGATGAACAAGAATTTGTATAAGTCTTGCAGGAATGAAAAAAAAAAAAAAGAAAAAGGAAAGAAACAGGCATACAAAGGAGGAGGGAAAACTCCCAATTCTTCCAGCTTCCACAGCAAAGAGATTAAATCATATATTGGTTAATGTTAAAATATTATAAAATAGGTAAGTCAAAGAAACTGTCATCAGGTCTCAAGATGTACTTTTACAGTGATGCAAGCTTAAAAAAAAAATAACACAACAACAACAAAAAAACCCCACACACCACACACAAGCACCACCACCAAAAAAACCCCATACCCACAAACTGAATATCTCCCCTCTTTACTGCCTTGAAACCTGCGCAGGAAAGGGCTTCAGTAAAGAACTAAATGTTGAGGTTTTAACTAGGGCTACTTAACTCACAAAATTGCTTTCATCTCTTATTTATAAATGCTCTTTTCTGACCACCTTTTTCAACTGAAGTTCCTGTGCGTTTCCAGTTTGTGTCCCTCACTTTATTATTTTGAAAGTTTTCTATTCTCAGTTGCTTCTCCCTTCATTGTCTTTGGAAGAACGATCTCTTTCTTCTTTGCATTCCCTCTAAGCATTTTAAGAAATTTGTGACAAAAATAAAAAATACAGCTTAAAAAAAAATCTGTTTTTAATTCTGAGCCTCTCACAGTGGTTGTCATAAAGCTCAATGAGCATTATTGCTTCCAGACTCTACCTTTCCACAAAAAAAATTCTACCCTACAGGTTGAATGCCGCTGAATACCAGAGTTCTCTGGTATACGGCGACATTCTCTGAGGAAAACTGACATTTGAAAAACTGCATACTTAAACATTTACCATCTTCTCCTCTTGCCTACAATGCAATTTCTCCTCCTGCAATTGCTTCCTTTCAAACTGTTTTAATTAGCCATACAATTAGCTTCAACTGACTTTTCCCTCTGTTGCAGTTTAGACTTAGAAGTACAAGGCAGGATAGTATATGCTGGTTTAACATGCAGCCTTACCTTTTAATGGGGTCATATACAATCCTATAGATGTCTTTCAATTTAATATTCCCCAGGCTGCTTTAGTAGCAAAACAGGCCGTACTGTGGCTGTGCCCCACCAAGACCAGATGCCTCACTTATTTAGCAACAGCTACAATTTTTTTGGACAATGATAGAAGGCCTCACTGGCACAGCAGGGCAGTTATGTGCCTACTGAATTATTTCTACTTTATTATCTGGTGTTTTCCAATATATAGATAACTAGATTCTCACAGAATAAAAACATTTAAAAAAAAATCCTCCACACAACTTGGTGCAGTGATTCCTTGACTCCCAGCATCCAATTCTCTTTGCATATGTTTTAGATGCATCCTACACTACTTTCCTTGTGTGGCCAAGACTACAGAACCATACCATAGCAAAATACTTTAAATTTCAAACATCTGCCCTATGAGGAGAGGCTGAGGGAGCTGGGCCTGTTCATCCTGGAGAAGAGAAGGCTGAGACGGGATCTAATCAGTGTCTATAAGTACCTCAAGGGAGGGAGTGAGGAGGATGGTGCTGGTCTCTTTTCAGTGGTGGCCACCAACAGAACTAGAGGTAATGGCCACAAACTGAAACACCAAAAGTCCAACAGGAACTTAAGGAAAAAATTTCTTAACAGTGAGGGTGACAGAGCACTGGAACAGGCTGCCCAGCGAGGTTGTGGAGTCTCCTTCTCTGGAGATCTTCAAAACCCGCTGGGACGCAGTCCTGTGCCACGTGCTCTAGGTGACCCTGCGTGTGCAGGGGGATTGGACTAGATGATCGCTAGAGGTCCCTTCCAACCTTAAGCATTCTGTGATTCTATCATTTTTGAGAAGACTGCTATTAGTGAATCTTTAGTGATCAGAACAGCAGTGTCCAGTGCCCTCAAGAAATTACTTAAGAAAAAGTTCTTCCAAATGCACAATATCACAAATGATTTTCAACTATTGTAACACTGCCTATTCATTCTTGTGCGGTCTCAAAACTAAAGGATCTTTAAGACTTGCCTTTCACCTGCAGGTTCTCCATCCCATCATTCAGCCCACTCAACACTTGTTCTTACGACAGTTCTTTCTGATTAATCACCATCTTTTTATCCTTTCAAAATGGATTTTTAGTCCTACAGACTGCTCAAGTTTACAGTCCAAGGCCGCACTTGCAGGTGGTTACTACTGGTGTCCATTATTCTCACAGAAATTTTAAAAAGGCTCTTTAAAAAACTCACACAAATTTTTTTTTTTTTTTTTTGAAAGGGGGGAAGGGGGGAAAGTTAACTTGCTCTTTGGTGGAGCAGGGATGATCGTTTTCAAACAAGAATGGGAAGACAACTGTACGAGGTATTTAGCCCAAGTAACTGGGGCGGATCATCCATTACACGGCTCCAGCCTGCAGCGGTTAATGGGTACAGATCCAACAATGATCACCCCCCAGGCGCACGCCCCCCGCCTGCCGGGCCA
>NW_010589236.1:20564-64839 GCF_000705375.1 Tinamus guttatus | reverse complement strand
ATCTTTGGACCCTGTATATTGAATAAGCTCATGTCATTTGTCAAGAGTTGGCTAGAAAAGGTTAACATCATGTTAGTAGAATGCCGACAACTGCTTTAAGAATATATCCACTCAGTATTATCCCCAAGTTATCCCAAGGTACACCCTATTCCTATACCGCGGTATCACCTGTCATCCCCTACCTTCTACACTTTGTGCCTTATGTTTTTATGTCAAGTTTATGATATATAATTTTAAGATTGTTATAAACTATAAGAATAGAATAATATAAAAATAAGTAAGACTAATAAGTAATAAGAATAAGATAATAATAAGAATAAGTAATTAGAATAAGATAAGTAAGAATAAGATAGTTGTATTTTAGCTAGTTTTGTTATGCATAGGGAGAGGGGAAATGTTGTAGGTAGTTAGGGCCCGGCGGCCAGAAGATATCACGCTGTACGGAAAGATAGGGCCCCTAACAGCCAATAGCATTTAGTTTACGATGTAAGCAGGCGGATGTGACGTTGTAAACCTTAGCTACATAACACTGTGTTACCCATCAATAAACACCATTTGCCGTCTACCACATTGGTGTCAGCGAGCTGATGGCCTGAGCGGCCTGGGGGCGGTCGCCGTGCCGTTCCTGAACCAGGTCGCCACGCCGCTTGAAGGGCAACAAGTGGGTGCTTATGGCTGAGGAGCTTGCCTCTTCCTCCCACAAGAACGGTATATGAGAATTTGATCCCTTAGGGCCAGTAGACAAACTACTTGAGAACTGCAAGTTGAACAGAGTAGGAAATGCAGCAGATAAAGAATTAGGTAAGAGTTACCCATTACTTGAGAACATAAGGCAAAGTAAGAGAAAACTAGTTGGAATGAGCACATGAGAACTCCCATTTTCCCTCCTGTTTTTTTGAAAAGAGGTACTGCAGGACAGCGGAATTTCAATCATTACTAAATGACACCCGAGAACTCTTAAAAAATCATGCTGACTTCTTCATTGTTTTTGCTGGAGGGTTTGTCTTCACAGATACTTAGCGTTTGCCATTTTCTTCCCAAGCAGTTCGTACTGAAGGCACTGAGTTTTCTCAGCATCTCCTCTGTTGCTGCCTTGTGACATTAGTGGCAAAGTCTTAAAAGTAAAATGCACAAGTAGCTCAAGCAGGTGAGAACAAGGGACTAGGAAGACCTGTGAACACTTAAATTAGAGCTGCTGGAGAGCACTGTGGGGCCCAAGGCAGGCAGGTTTGCTGTCCATTCCTGTGCTCCATCCACATGCTCCTCCCTGTGGCAAGGATACGGCTGCTCACCTCTCACCAAGGGAGGCTGCAAGGCACCACACGGGAAGAGTCCAAATGAAGGCAGTTCTCATGGAAGAGGCTAAGAGCCATCAGAGATGCATCAGTGAGATACCTACTCGCACACTCTGTGCCAAGGAGCAGCATGGAGACTGTCTGAAAGGGCTGCCTAGCGTCAGAATTACACTTTCTGAAGTCAGATACTGTGAGCCTACTCCGTTTGGAGGACATGAGACAAGGAGGAGGAAAGATCACAGTGTGCATCTAAGTTCACAACATACATTGTCAGATAATGACAAGTTCCTGGGTCTTCTGTGGTGTTCTGTTGCATGTTCATTTGATAGCATCCTCTACTAGCTCAATTTAAGTAAGGTCATTTCACAAGAGAAATAATGCTAAATAAATCCTCAATACTGCTACAGGAATCGCATCAACTGAACATTTTTCTTATAGTTAAAAGTACAGTTGAAAGTAGAACAAGGAGCAGCAGAAAGCACCTAGGGAAGTTAAGATTTAAAGTGGAAGTGTCAGTGACCAGGCAAGGCTGGCACCCTCAGCCGGGAGCCCGGCAAGGCCAGCACCCTCAGCCGGGAGCAAGAGATTGGGCTGAATGAAAAGCAGGGGCAATTTGCCCAGGCTTCAGGAATGCTGCTATACAAAAGGCTGGTCCATGAGGTGGTGAGGACAAAATTCTTGAGCGGATAAAGGAGCAGCTCCAGGCAAGCCCTGCAGCTGTCTCCAAAGGAATGCATTTTCTGTAGGTATTAAAATTTGCTGAAACAGGTGAAAGGGGGAAGTAAATAAAGACCTAATTCATAGCAAGCTACACAGACTAAGAACACAGGAAAATAAGTGACTGTTAGCACAGGGGAAGTCTGAGGTATTAGGTCATGCAAAAAGGGACAAAGGTCACAGAAATTATGGATCGCCTTTTGGATAAAAGAATCTTTTGCCAAGTCTCTGGATGTACTTCCAGCAATTTTAAGATGTTGCCTCCAGCTACAGGATGACAGGACATCCTGGATTTATAAGTATCTGTTGTTGTACACCCTGCATTTGGGGAAGTACTGCTAGAGAACATGCTGAGGACCTCCAGGGCTGTTATCCCCCCACCCTCTCCCCTTTCCCAGCAGATCACCATTAACATATAAAAGCCCCAACAGAGGGAGGGAGACCTGTTTTTGTTTTTTTTGTTTTTTTTTTTGTTTTTTTAATAGAACTACAAGGAGACAAATCAGATTAGCATTCCTAATGGATATCCAAACAGAATGATCAGGAAACGATCCAATTCCAGCAATTCCAGCTAACAGAGGTATCAAAATTCCCTACCAATTTCGTTTCTTTGGAGTGGGCTGAACTCATAACTTGACAAGATAACAGAAAGACTTCTCAGGTTATAGCTCAGTGCACACTGGGCTTCTGCGTTACCAGTTTCAGTCTTGGGATATTTGTTGATTTTCACTTTGCTCTTACTCCAGGTTCCGCTCACATTCACATTTTTAATGTAAGAGTCTCCTGATAATTTATCTCCAATTAACCAGTTGCGCTTGAGCACATTTAAACTCAAGCTCAAGACGGACTTGCACACAAAATCCACGGCACTCAAGTTGGGCTGCCTGTGCTGTAATTGAAATCTCAAAGTGCTGGTTCCTTTATTCTTGGGAGAACAAAACGGAACTGAGGGCCATGCATACCAATACAAAGATATGCGTTATCTAAAGAGGCAGATCTGCTTCCTTTTCTTTTGATGGAGCAGCTGGAGACAGTCACTCCAGGATCAGTAAGGAACTGATGGTAACGCAAAACAAACGCAATGAAAAC
Organism: Tinamus guttatus; assembly: GCF_000705375.1. Next base: position 61,738 of record NW_010589236.1, on the reverse strand, counting down.
TGCTAATCAGGCAGAAGAGAAGATGTACTAAAGGACGTGAACTCAAGAAATTAATAGAGCACTAAGCACTAAACTGATGGCCTTCTCCACTCCGTTTGCTTCCTATTTGTCAACTTCCAAGACAATTTTTAAAGACCTCACTGACAATACTTTTTTTTTCTTCTCAATAGGAAATAAACACACACACAGCTAACTACTCTCTATTCTAAATATCTAATTCACAGAAGATTAAGTTCTCATACAAGTTCCTATATACTACTGTTCAAATGAAAAGAGAAAAGCTGCACAAATGAATCATGGAAGGTTTGCGGTGTTTAAAAAGATAAAACCTCTAGGGGCAGGGAGGTGGAAATCAGACACTGCAGAGATAGAAGCACCTATGAAAATGCAAGCAAACGTTCATCCACCAACCACTGATCCTGATGACCCTGGAGGCAAACTGAGGATGGCTTGAAGGCAACTTTTGTACTTCCAAATTATAAGCATGGAAAAGCACACAGTTATAAAAAGAAAAGAATGAATTTAAAGACAGATAGTAAAACAGGTTTCTCCTTTTCTCATTTTTACTATTTTTTCCTACTTTAGTGAAAATCCAGAGTATTGATTCCAAGACTATTTTACTGGATTTCCATTTGTTTTGCCTCAGCTCCTACATTAATCCAAACAATAAGGGCCTTTAAAGCATTCATAAATAACCTGCTGCTGGCACCTAGGAGCCAAACGCAGCAATGTTAAGCAACAACAAATTTCATAGTTCAAGAGGCACAGTTAAGGAAAAAGGTTGCTCAGAAAATCATTCTCATTTAGCACAAAGATCCTTAAAAATTACATGAAATCAGTCAAGTAACTATAGAAACCAATTTCTTCAGCTCTGTATCACACGTCTCACACCTCAATTGTCTTTATTATCGTCTGCTGTCAGATCCTTAATCAGAAATGTGAACAGGCTTGATGATTTATTCAGCGGGGAAAAAAATCTGTAGGTCAAGTGAAAAATTTCACACACACACACACACACACACTCCCTCCCTCCCTGACACACACATCTTCAACCTGAGGTACTTTCATTTCATTCTGTTCCCAGTAGCTCTGGGGGCAACTCCAGTGAGATCCAATATTAAGGCTCAATTAAAATAAGCTCCAATTAGTGGAGCTTTTTTCTCTCAGGCTAGAAAAGTCAGGAAATGGATATTGGGAAATGTAAAAAGTCAGCTACTGAGAGGAGGCTGCAGACATAAATGAACTTATTTGTTGATTTCTACAGTTGCTATGCAGAGGCCTCTGGGAGTAAAAGCTTAACCAGTCTAAGCTATAAACTAAAACCCCTGCAGCTAAACATGAACTGTGTGAAACAAGGGCTCCATTCCAGAACAGAAAACTGCTGGGCCCAGAAAATTAAAAGCCAGAGGCGTTTTCCATTTAAAACTAAATCCCAGTACCGCCTCCCAGCCAAAGAATTATAAGCAGTATCAGATTTACAAAACGAACAATTACCCTGGAAAAATGTAGCCTATTGTACAGTCCCAGATGCTAAATCTCAAAGTTTCTTCCCCCCCTCTAATCCCACATTATATTCCTACCAAGTGTGCTGCTGTAGTTTACAAAGAACCATTTCTTGACAGGACTAAACTATGAAAATAAAATGTTAAAGAGAGCTCATAATTCATTGACCTCATTTGAAGTACTGCCCTTGCCTGCAGCAGTTCCTGTCCTTCCCCAAGGCCTCTGCAAATGGTATGCAACAGCAAAATAAATCCTGACCTAATTGCCAGGACAGGGCTGCCAACCTTCTCTCAACACAAAGGCAGGCATGGCAACTTGAAAGTCCTACCTCTTTTGCTTTCTGCTTCAAACGCAGTTGCTCTGGATCTTCTTTATTGGAGCGACTCTAGCAAAGGAAGAGGAGAAAAACTGAATAGAAATTACTAGCATCCAAACACCACAGCATCCGTTAAATATTTAATAAATGACAATTTTCTCTTGTGATTGAAAGATTTAGCTCCAGGGGCAAATGCCTCAATCCAGACTGGCTCCCTGCTCCCCCACTGCACACACATACCCCCTCCCCCTCCTCATCTGGGCTGGCTGCCTCTGCTATAGCCTCAAGGAAGATTAAGCTGAAAATGATGCTAACGCTGTCAGTCAGGTCCAGTCTAGGCATGATGTTGTTCACGTCAGTAGCAGACGTTTAAAAGGGACAGGAAGTACAGAAAAGAAGTTGTACTTGTGCAAGTACAACAGGATTCCTTCAAGTCGAGGTTACCCTTCTGCCCAAGTGACTCCAGAATTGAACATGAAAGCAAAACAAAAAGCTGTAAAATAAACAGAAGATCGACTTGCATCTCATGGTGCAATGCTTACAGATCTTTTCCTTTTCTGTTTTTGAGGGAAGACAAGGGGAAAGAGGATGCTTACTCTGTACCAACAGTGGCTAAAACAGGGATGCTCAAGGCCTATGTTAGCTCTCTGATCTCAGTGTAGACAAACACCACAGGACCTTGGATTGCATGGGACTACCAAGTGCAGTGAACCCATATTTTGGAACAATGTCATGCACAGATTAGGAGACACAATGTTTTAGCAGCAGAGATAAAAATACAGAAATGAAGTAGAAGAGTGTCAACAGACTATTGTCCTTCGTTACCAGCTCTCAGAAGATATCATTCCTACCACTGATCTGAACTCCTGTCATCTTCAAAAGAAATGTAAAAAACTCAAAGGCTTTTCTGAACAGTCTGAGCTCTCCTAAACAAAGCTCTTCAGTTGCAAAGTTAATAGTTGCTTTATTTAAAGCAGAAATTGGAGAAATCAGCAGATGCTCACCAATATGAAGAGCACCACTACTTCCTAGGAACGCAGGAAGTTCTTACCTTGGCTGCTCGTAGCAATATTTCACGTTCCTCTTCATCCTTCCTCTGCTTTTCTAGGTGATCAAGCTTTTCAAGAAACCTCAGCTGAGCTCTAGTGTCACTAGATATGATGTATTTATCACTCCCCTGGAAAGAGACCTCTGTTATAGACAAGTAGGCTGTTATGTACATCACTAAGAAGCTACACTGGGTCAAACAAATTCACAAAACAATTCAAATAGCACAGCATTATCAAAGCTGAAACAAATACCAACTGTTTAAAAACAAACTGTTGGATGGTAGGTATCCATTTACATATCTTTTCTCCCATGAACCATGTTTCTTCTTTCTTCACTTTAGAGTGCCAAGTCAGAGTTAAGCATTTACATTTTAAAAACCAAATCAAAGACCTTGGGCCAATTAGAAATACCAGCAACCCAGGAACAGCCTAGCGGGGTCCTGTAACAGCATCACACAGGTGACAGGAAACAGAGTCATTACGCTATTTCAGCTCAGCAATAGTTGAATATTTCCCAAATAAGGTCTTTACGAGAGGAATAACTGCAGTTATATTTTGACATATCTACTAAATAGACCCACCCTTCATAATCATTTAGCATTGTATATGCTTAAACTGAAAAAAGTGTTTTAAACGTGTATAATTCATAGTCATAACGGTTATGAGGCAGCAGGCTCAATTCAGGTTTTGTTCATACAACTTAACTTCCTTCTGTAAGGCCTAACTGTCCCCAGCCATAGCAGTGCAAACACTGTGAAAACTGAAGTTATGCAAATGCAACTGAGTACCAAGTTTAAGTTACTGATAGTGTGAGTAGCCACAACACAGACAGGATGCTTAGAATTGTATGTGCTAAGAATGAACTTGTACGGCTGATGGTCAAAAATCCTTTTCACTTTAACTGAATTACATTTAATCTGGAATTCACTGAAAGTGAAGGTGGGGAAGAAAAAAAAAAATTTGTCTTGAAAGAAGCTATTATTCCCAAAGAGCAGTAGCATACTAGAGCTATGCAATCTTATCATGAAACTCCTTCCTTCACACTGCAAGACAAATCTGCATGCTCTGGACGACTCCATAGATGCACTCTACAGCGTGGCCAACTTGTTACAAAATTTGAACCTCAAGTTTACACATATTTATGCAGCACTAAATAGCAAAACATTCCCAGGTGCATCTTCAGCGAAGAAATATCTGGCAACAAGCTCAAAAGCAGCTGCAAGCCTTGCCTACCATTTGTTATTTTCGTTCTAGATTGTCATGTATTTGCAAGTGAAACCAAATTCTGAGCAAGTCAGTTGCTGTTTAGCACCAAGAGTGTATCCCATGTCCAGGGGCACAAAAAGGAGAGATCATGCACATGCAAGCTCAGCCAGGCCAAAAGTTGGACAAGGCTCAGCTATTATGGAACAACCTAGAGAGCCATTTATATTCAATTTCTAAACTAAATTAAAAGATCTTTTTGTTTTTTCCTTCTGGTAAGTTACTTCGGTACTCTGCAGTTTGACTGATGACAGGAGGGAGAGAAGGTTGGCAACCTGAAAGGGCTCACCCCTTGCTTTAAGGGGTAAACACAAAATGTAGCTCTGGAGCTGTCACAGAATATTGCCACATTCACAGTACAATTTAGTTTCCCATTCTTACTGCTCTTGCATGTGGAGCACATGTACAAGACCACATGCCATGACTGAGCCACATGTTCATGAACCCCCAGCACAGGAACATGAAACAGTTCTGTTATGCAGAATCCACACACACCAAAGACATTTTTAATCACTGCTTTGTTCAGTTGTCATAACTCTGCTCTCAACTACCATGCTAGGTCAACCTCAGTATTTTACCTCAGCAGTTCTCCAAATCAGAGGAGAGGGGAGGATGTGGCTGAACAAAAACCAGCTGGCCACCTTTGTGGTCTTACTAGCCCTAAATACAGGCATCACAACAAAATTTGTACTACAGACATCAGCTTATAAGACTCTGAATGCCTATTCCTATTTCTTGCTTTAAATGGTGAGACCACCATGATAGTTTTATGCTAATTAACAGAAGTTCATAACTTCCAATTATTCAGCTTTTAACACACAGTAGAAGAGGGCAAAAGTAGGGATGTACCTGTTGGTAGACTCTCTCTCTAAGGGCTATCAGGTAAAAGCTACTGGGCACGAACTCAGCAAACCAGAAGGAAGAGTTCCCAGAGTATTACCATGTGAATTACTGATGTTTTTCAACAACTTCTATCCTAATATAACCTGCGTGTTGTCAACAGACGTATCACAGAAGCGTGTGTAGTGAAGGTGGGGAAGAATAAAAAAAATAAATAAAATAAATAAAATAAAAAACAGTATAGCGGAGGGAACTGTTGTCCAGTCCTCTTGTAAAGTCTTTGGCAAGTCTCAAATACATAGAAGTCCATATTGCAAATGAGCCCAGAAAAAAAAAAAAAAATTGAAGTGCAAGAACTTGGTGGAGATGGAAGTACATGTATGTAAGTACATAATAACACTCTAACGCTCATAAGCTTTAACTTTTCTCTAAGTTATATGCTCATAAGCTTTTAGAAATGTATTGCAGCAATATTACTGATATGGGACCACTTAAAAGTACAATCCTCCTAGTATTACTCCTCTATGGTGTAATACTATCTTCCTGCTGGAAAGATGGTGTTATAATATACTTGTTTTCAACTTTTTATTTTTTAAGAAACTGAAAAGAAAATTTGTTACAGCCTTGCAATCCCATCTCTGCTTCTGTCAGTCATCAAAATCTCACCAATTCTCTTATTTCTTTAGTACAGTGAAACAGAAACCAGTTATATCAGAAGTCCACTGTCCAAAAATACCCCCTTGCTGTTTTTGACGCTTGCAAGACACTAGGCCCTAGCAGCTCCTCCAGACTGCAGCTTACATTCTACTTCTGTTCACGTGATTTATCAGATTTCCCATTTTAGGGAAACAACACAGAATTTGTAAGATTTCTAGACTTTTCATAGAAAATTGCACGCTTTTTCTGTATCTTTTTTTTTTCTTCCCATGTCCTCTTCATATCCCAGCTGTCCCAGAAATCCTTACAAATACCTGGAGATTTCCAAGCATTTTCTCCTCTTTCAATATTGTTCTCCTATATTTAAAAGGCTGTAAGAAGTCCCTTCAAGAGTTGAACTCCTACCCTAACAGTTGCTCGTGTTATACTGCAAGTATGGATAAAGTTTCTGTAAATAACAAATTCAAACAGATGACAGAATTAACTTCTAACTTCTACTGAGCCAATACTGCATCTCTACTAAAAGTAAACACACAAGGAAATACCAATCCCTAGTCAAAATAGAGCTGATTACAGTCAGAAACACTTTTACATCTACCAGGTAGACTTGGCATTACAATCACCATTGCTGTGGAAGAGGAGAAATGAATGCATTTACTTCTGCATGTAATCTAGGTTTTAAAAGTGCCTAACTAGTCAAAAGGAAAAGCAGCAGTTGTAGTTAGAGGCTATAAATAGTTATGACAAAACCAACTTATGGTAGGTATTGAAAAGGTACATATTATATATCATGTGTCTACACATGGAAGAATTTCATCTTCAAGGCTGCCAAGCATAAACACTTCGGTGCAAAACTTGCTAAGTGATTTCCTTTACCTTATGGGTTGATACTCTGTGCTGAGCAGTTACAGTTAGCTTTTCTAGAAGCCCTCGTAATCTCTCCTGTGTAGCATGGGAGACCAAGTTCACAACATCAGAGTTAACTTCCATAATGTCATGCCTTTTACCTGTGGAAGCAGAGAAAATCCATTACATGTTTTAGTAGCAGCTGATAATTGAAATAATTAGCACAGCAGGTATTCTGTTCCCCCTGGAAGTCATACCCATTATGAATAAAGGTTTGGAGATTATGATTTTCCTGGTAAAGTCACAACTTCAAAGATCTTAGACACTACATTAATAAAACTTAGCCTGGAGCTTCAGAAAATACAGACATTGTTTCACTTAGCCTCTAGAATCACTCTCCTTGCAAGGTCATTTATAGGACAAAGTTAATAAGAACACAAATCTAGCTTCATGTTCAGGGAGAGGGAGAAACGGTAGCAGTAGAAATTAGTGCCATATTTTGTTAATTTCAGTAATTAAAAAAATAGAGAATTACATTTTGCCCTGCTTGACACTGTGCTTGTTAACAACTCATGACATTTATTCGATGAACGGGAACGGTGTGTGCAGCACGTTGCAGGCGTGGGGACACGGGTCCCTCTCACCTACCTCCACCAGGCAGCAAGCGGCTGACTGATCCCAAATTCCACGGCAGCAGCCTGGTAAATGCAGATCCAGGCCCCCTTGGGGCATCACACCATCACCCTCAGCCTGTCCTCCCAGGCGCCCGCTCCCGAGCGCGCCGCTGCCTCCCTGCGCTCCAGGAGCTGCTGCGGAGGCTGGCGGCAGCTCTGGGCAGAGCTGTCCGGCTCCTACGCCCAGAGCCACCCGGCACCTCCGCGCGGCTGGAGAAGCTCTTGAGAGGGCGACGCAATCAACCTTGGAGCGCAGCTCAACTGAGATACCTGGACAGCACTTTTCTTTGGAGACAAACAGCTGTTTTGCAGACCTTACACACAATACCTAGTAGCAAGCTCATCTTCCTGCCCCTCGCTCCACTTCCAGTGGCTGTAACACTTTATGATGCAACATACAGCATGCACTTAAAATCCACTTTAGTATTTATTGCCAACCTGAGCATTAAGAATGAATTAAACAGTACACTGCAAAAAATCCTCCACCTCCATGTATTTTGCTTTTATAATTCATTTTTCTGTTAGAATAGCAATCTCTCAGGAAGAATCTATGATATTATTGCACACATGATCAGAACGTTCCACAACTTGATACTACCGGGTAAATATCAAGATGCCTCTCTAAGGCCGTCATTTATCTCAGTGAAAAGTTGATTTTGCTCAAGCACCTTTCGAAATTTGCTCAGCAGTTCTCTACTAGTCTACTAGAATAATGAAAATAAGTCAGTTTAAAGCAGAACAACAGAAAGAACTAAACTCCTCAAGACCTCCCTCCACATATACTTCCTAAGCTTCCTGCCCTGTTAGAGGGCAGGAAACTTCATATTCTGAATTGCTGTACAGCCTGACCATATTCCTTTCCTTGCAATCAAACCATTTTTTTATTAACACAGATTAGCTAGCATTAAAGTTACGAAACAGTCATGCTTATATTTTCCATCTTTACATCAGAAAGACTATTATTCTAGAAGTGTATTTTCTTAAGTCCTTAGAGATCTTTTTCTTATCTGCTTTGAATGGATTATGGTTAACGACTGAATTTTGAGGAAGTGTCCTAGGCACTAGTGTCTTTCAGTGAGTATTTTCCCTTTTTATCTATCAACATAGCACTGACTTCACTTAACTATGCTCCATACAGCTCACATGGCACATTTGCTGACTAGCTTGGGACCTTTTTAAGCAGTATATAGCATTTGCAGGTGACATCCTCTATGCGTAGACTAGCTGCTTCCTTTGGACTACAAAAAAGTTGCACATTGAACCAGAGACCGAGAAACATCACGTGTTCACACAGCTGGACAACTTGGGTAGGATTATTACTACATGTATGTACGGCAGCATTTCCCGGTAACTGTGAGCACTTGTGGCTAAGCACTAAGGCAAGCTGCTAGGCAGAGAATATTAGCAGAGAACTGTGCAACACTCATCCAGCTTGCTGTAAGGGGCAGTGGCACCCGCATGGTGCTTGCGCTGTTACACACTGCACAAATACGTACTCTGCTTTGACACAGTGCCACATTGCCAAACAACCGTTCAGTTTTGCTCAGAAACCAAAAAGTGAACAGAGGTATATGAAAAACCCTATCACATTTTAGTCTAAGACAGTATTATTCTGTAATACAGACAAAATAACATTGACAACTCTTTTGTATACAACCTTTCCATAGAGAGTGTGAAAAACAAAGATCTGCCCTGCGCGGATTGACAGCATGAAACTTCTTCCTAATCAGGTGGGAGGCATGTGTAACATTGGTCTATACTGTAGATACCTCAATAGGCTGAAGATGCAAAGCTGCCTTTCATAGCCTAGGGGCAGCTTTCACACATCTGATTAAGAGCTGCAGAAATAGAAGAGTAGACTTAAGAATTTGACACAAATATTTATATGCTGATGTGTTGCATAGTAAAACAGCAATAGACTGAAGAGTTGTAGGTTGCTCACACACATCTCACATGTAAAAGTGGTGCTAGTGCCTCTTGTGTGATAGTTTCCCTATTAAAAAACCAAAAAACCCAAAAACTTATCTTTTTTGGAAGGCCAAACGAAACCTTAGCACAGATCGGTCACAAGTCAAGGAGGTAGATCTTAACGGCTTCTTCTTTAAGGACCAAAGGCTGGCTGATAGATAAGAAAACACTACATATATACATATTATTTATGTGTTCTCACCTATGTTCAAGATCATCTTCTGAAGAGCTTCTGAGGAGAGAAAAGGTTCATCTGCACATGAACGCACCACAGTACCAATGAGCTCACTATTCGTTGCCAGAATACATGCATTCTCCTCGTTAAGATTGACCCCAGCCATAGAAGTCACATCATTTATGTCATCTTCATCTTTACTGAAGAGAAAAAAATAACATATTATGCTTTGCTCTTAATGAACACAAAGAAAATGACTGTTTTTTTTCAGACAACCACATTCAAATACCTTGGAAGTTACCTCTATACCCTACATATGTAGTGTAGGAGGGGACAGAGAAAGCTGTCCCCTAAAATCTTTCACAGTTCAGTGAAGTGCCTCTCGTCATTGGCTTACCAATGCCTCAGATGCTAGGCACACAAATCCTTTACAAGAAAGGAAATTTAACAGTCAGCTTTTAAGCAAGCTTAGAAACCAACAACTGAAGTATACTGGGTCTGTTTATTCCTTATATATGGCTGCTCTCCGCCTGTCACTACTCCTATAACAGCAGGATTATTTTATCCTATACCAACAATATTTAGCAGGCAAAAAAGAGTCGAGGTTCCTTGCCGAGTCCACAGAAAGTCACAGATTAGCTGAGATGCTCTAAAGTTACAATTCATCAGGTAACACTAAATGTTGAGTGAAGTTGAATATTGACTCATACTATAAACAAGCTTAATTGCTAAATGAGATCTGCATTTGACTAGCAGAAGTTTTCAGAACACGTATTAACTTAAACTTGATTTTTTTTTTTTTTAAATTGAGTTCCCTAAGGGACAAATGCTTCTTGTTTAGCACACTCACTGATGAACCGACTCAGAGCTTGCTCTTTAAACTGGTTCTACTATGCAGTCTTTACCTAGTTAGTGGAGAGGACACTATATCTCTCCTGTGGCCAGAGCAGTGGCAGAACTCTAGTCTTAGTATTTCTGTGCTACCTAAATTCTGTTGTAGCAGTTTTATGTTGAACATTGAAAATAAACACTCATGTCTGGCACACTTCAGGCTATCATAACTAATAGCTGTAACTATGACAAAGCTCAAGTCAAGCAAATAGCTTGTATTTTATTATTTTTTAATAAAGATTACTTTATTACTGAATGAATCCCATCAGGAAAGTTTCTGCAGAACTTCAGCATCAAAACAATTCAAGTTATTTTAAGATACAAGTTTAGATTATCAAGGGAAGCCTTCTTCTTTCACAACATGAGAAAGGTCCTCTGATATGTTCAAGAGTTTAAGATCAATCTAGAATCTACATTTGCAGCATTTATACAGACTCTGTCTGAAGCTCTCTTGATTTTCAAAAAGAAGAAAAAAAACTTCTAAAAAGGAATTGAGAAGGTTTGGCAAATTTATCTTCAAAAAACACTCTATTCAGAAAACACCTAAATAATTCTTCAACCAGCGATAGGTCAGACATTTGCCAGTCTTGGGAGAAAAAGAGATCTTTTTCTCTGATTTCTGGCTGGCAACAGGTATAAGCTGGAGTCACAAGAAAAGGGTTTGAGTAATATTCCAAAGTCACATATAAGTAGTTAATTATTAGATGCATTTTCTTATTAGGGCTTTAATACGCTTCTATGGCACTAATCTTCTGCCAACCACTTCTGAAGAAATCGATGACTAGGAAGAGAATCCTACTTTACACAGCTCCTGCCTTCCATTCGTCTACTCTCATGGCTAGGCAGCTTCTACATTATTTGCTTAGGGAAAAGGAGACCCAACAGATTCTCAAGTCAGCCTCATTCATTTAAGTCTAACTCGACCACGCTTCCTGACTAGGCTTCTGTCCCAAATCTGTCACGCTAAGAAAGGCACTAAACCCCAGGATTCTCAGAACAGTTAAATAACCTATGTTTATATCTGAAGTTGAAGCCACCACAGTGAGAAAATTTCTCCCTTCCTACCCCATCACAAGAGTCAAATGAACAATTCTAAGAATACATTCATACTCTATCAGCCTAAAAGAAATCCTAATCTTTCCAGAAGTGTGCCAGTGGAGCTTCCATGCATGATAATTGAGTGCTAATTGATCTTCACAATCAGTCCAGTTTCCTCCTCTTAATGATCACTGATACTACATGGAAAAGTGGTTATTCGTGGCAACAAGAATCCCACCGCAGTACAATGACTCTCTTGGATCTGCTGATACAGGAGATTGCAAAAATCAGCATAACTAGCCACAAAAATATAGACCAAAGTTATCAGAGCTGCAGAGCCTGAAACCTGCTCAGATGGAGCCGTTGGTAGGCTCTCTCTCTCTCAGTAAAGATGCTTACACCTCAGGTAAAATGTCATAGTGCAGTTCAAATCTTTTTGGCTTTCAATCTGGCCACATGCTCTGAATGCACAAGATAGGGACAGGTAAACTTCCCTTCTGTCTTTCCACATGAAGATATTTCAGTTCTCTAAAACTAGCCTTTATCAAATTAGTTTTCTTCCTTTACAAATAACGTGGTTCCTCTTGTGTAAGTACACTCAGACAGAACTCATACACAGACAACTCTGTGCTACTTAAAGACACATTTTAACTGTGTTATTCTGGGACATGAGATTGCACTAAGTCACTGAGTCACCAGTCCTGAAAAATTAATTTGTACCTACAAAATATTCTGCACCTTTTACTTAACCAAAGCAACCATCATTACACTTCCTTAGATATGATGCTCACTGGAGATCAATAAACACATCGGAAGCCATGTTAAGTGTGTACTTTCACAATTTTCATCCTTTCTTGCTGTTTGAAGAAACCTCAATCACTTTTAGTAAGGTACCATATGTTTAGCATAAGCTATTAAAATATTGTATTTAAAATATTTCAGAGTATGTGTGCAAAAGCAAAGCTTCTCTTGCACAGCAATTCCTTTAATGCTTTTACATTAGACCACTACCCAGAAAAGACATTTACAAAGATAATTTACGTAACCCGCCCCACAAAAAACCATCAATAACCGTTACAAGTCTTTAGTAATTTAAGACTATCAGGATAAAGAGGAAAGCAGAACACAGTTCTTGGTTACTCTGTATGAAATCAAATTTTGACATTCAAGAGTACACTCAATTGGAAAGGCGACATAAGAGATGCAGATGAACCTCATTATACAAACCCGACTACACAAGTTGAAAAGTGAGCCTGTGGCACCCTCTGGTGCTTGAGCAACGCACATGCTTTCTTCTGAATTCATCTTCCACTTGCTCCATTTTATCCATTAGTAAAAGGGAAAACGGCAACACCTGCTTAACTCGGACCTCTGGAGCGCTGCCACCAACAGTGAAGTGGGACCAAACAATTCCAGGGGAGCTCCAGACCACCCTGAGATGGGACACACAGGGAGCCAGGTGTTCTGTGCTTTGCAGTATCACTGCTTCTGCTTGGCTGGCAGAGGAGATTTACACTCCTTTCAAGACAATATGCAAAAACCAGGGTAAGTGCTTTTGAGCACAACTCTCTTCTATTTGCATACTATTTTTCCAGAAGGCTCTTGGCATGGGGTACAGAATCCCATTTTTTTAAAGGTGACTGTCCTTTTGCCACAGGTTCCACAGGACAATCAAATACCAACTGAAGCTAAGCTGAGGTCTTCTGATTTCTAGCAGGAGTATTTTAAAATCGATAAAGCATTCACCTTTTTTATTACTAATTTATTATTATTATTTTTCTATCACCCACCCTTAACAAGCAGGAAAAAAATCATTCAATAGCAGACAAAGCAAAATTGCAGCTCATTAAGTAGCACTTGATTATGTTCCCAAACCCTGACCTAACCTAGTCGCGCAACGGCACGCAGGCTCGATGACATTCTGCAAGGAGAGGCCCCAGCTTCAGGCATCACGTGCAGAGTCACCCCAATTGCAAGATGTGCTCTCTGCCCAGAGACAGCAACGCCCACAAGGGTCCATCTTCAGCTAGCTGATGGGTTGCAGACTATAGGGAACAGCTATGCTAAGAGTTCAGGACAAGTTGAGGACAGAGAGCAAGACACTTCATTGCCTTCTAGAGAAGACTACTGTCTGGGCCAAACTAAAGTTATGTGGCACTAAAGCAGTTTGGAGAACTCAGATCAAGATCCAGGGAAATCAAAAGCTTAGGGTATGATGCTCAGGTACAGTTATTAAAAGCTATATGTGACAGCCTTTGTAAGTCTGAAAGTTTGGTCATGCTAGAGAACAGATGAGCATTATTAGATATGCATCCAAAAAGGCACTACCAGAGACAAAAAGCTTACAAAAATAATATAGATTATATATATATATATTTTATATTCTGAAGACCAACCCATAAAACATACATGTTTGTACAAATTTTGACTAATAAAGGAGCAAGTGTTTTTCTATGTAACTGCGCAGAAAACTTGAAAGTTCAAGAAATGAGCTTCGAGAATTTAATCCCTTTTTCTCAGATAGAGGAATTGGCATATACTGAGTAGAGGTGCATAGGAATTTTTTTAAAAAGTTTCTTTTTACTATTTATACTTATAAAGTAATTTTCAAGCATCAGTATGAAAAGTTACATTTCAAGTTATATTCTGAAGGTATATTTCATAAGAAACTGACAGAAAATTCAGTTATTTCTTAATATCACCTTTTTGTTCCAGCTTCTAGACTCCAATGTCTTAATATTCAGTGTACACTATATGCTACTATAAATAACAGCTGTACAGCTTCATCAGTACAGAGTTACAAGAGATGAGACGTCAACCGCTCAGCAAGACGGAGGTTTTTCACTTCTGATCTTCTACCCCTGGAAGACTAACTTGAAGCTTTGCCTTATGGTCACAGGACCTTTTGCTTATGTTAATCTGCACTTCTGTTCCACCATTAGATGTCAGAGATATAAAATCATTTATTCTTGTGAAAAGTTCATCAGTTACCTGAACTAGAAGGTTGGAGTATTTGTGTAACGTAAAGGCCTACAACCAGAGCAGCAACAACCAGAGATGTAGCCAGAGACATTCACCTCCACCTACAGGAAAAAGCTTCTAAGGAGAGCTAATAAAGGATTTTGTAATACAGCACAGAGCTTTTAACATATTGCCAGCCAGTCCAAATTATAGTAAAATGCTATCCACCTGCCTTGCAAAAAGCAGAATTGTATCTGCTTTTATGCTACAGAAGATTTTCAGTACAAGATACTATTGCTTTAGATTAGTTAATAGTTTTCACAGGATCAAGATCAATATGCATCCTCTGCAACTTAAAAAAACTGATACATACTGAAGCACATTATGTGTATTCTGGAAACAGCCCAATGTAAACCCCGACTCATGAAGAGAGTTTTGTTATATTAAGAACAACTAAGATCTTCTACGAGGTCAGAGCTTTTAGGTTCTCCATTACCAATTAGTATTACATGATAAAACACCCATCATAAACAAGTCAAAATATTTTTTTTAGGTTCTCATCTCTGTATTTGCTGTCTTTTCCTTTTGTTGTTTCCTATACCAAACTTTTGATATTGTTTATTTCTACCTGAAAGATGTTGTTCCATTCTGTTCTATTTTATTTTTCTGAACAGGAGATGCTTGAAGCGACAGAATTTTATTTCCTGGCAGGGTAATTTGTTTCCGAATGGAGCCTAAAACAAACCAAACAAAAAAGAACTTAGTACAATGGAAAGCAGGGAGCTAGACAACCATTTAATCAGTTCATACTTTCACCAAAGGCTGCAGCAGACTCTATGGCAACCAAATAGGTCCACTTGAAAATCAGACACTTGGGAGGACTATATCCCACGTGTTCTGTATGGCCAAGATGTCTACAAGTCCTCCTCTGTGTTGACTGGTGAAAGGTAGCTATCAGCCCAGACTGGCTGGCTGAGACAAAGCTTGCATTTTTAATTATTAACTCAGACTGTTGAAGAAAGAGCTCATGAAGCGACACTCAGAAGCCCCATTGTTCCAATAAAGCTTGCTCACAGTGTTTTTAAAAAGCAGAAGTACTTTTGAGTGACATGCTCTTAACAGGCAACAGAGGTGGACATAGTATCAAAGGAGATTCTAATCAGAACTCCGAGCAGCCAGTAAATAAACTTCATTTATCACACAGAATTGGCGATTCTGATAAATAAGCACCTTCTTACAACCTATAATCTGCCAAACACTTATGCATATTGCTGTACCTCAGCTGTCCTCTCAAGCCTCCATTAAAAAAGTTCAGCTGTACCTGCAGGAAACTGGTTAGATTGGACAAGTGTATTAAGTGGCATCCTTTTCTCAGAAGACGTCTGCAGTGTTGAGGGCTGCGGGAGTGTGGATACTTGTTTTACAATGGTTCCTGATGGCTGCTGGACTACCTGAAAGTAGAATACCCAAGATCAAGAGTGAGAAGAGCTAAAAATATAGAGCAGTAAATAGCATCAGCATGTTCATTCACCTGGAAGCACTGCAGGGCATGCACGCATGTCTGGGCTTACAGTCTAGAACAAAGAGCCTGCTCAAAAAACAAACAAAAAAGACGTCTTTTCTTGACTTCATATGAAGAAATAAATCTTAATAACTGTGGTGAGCTTAAAGTTCCAGCTTGTCCAGAGAGCTCCAATAGACATCTCACCCCTACTCTCTATTCTCTATTTATAGAGATGTAAGAAGTTTCATAGAATGCTATATAATCCATTGCACTGACAGATCTATAGGCACAGCTCTCAAATACTGTTTTTTCTTCTTCTCAGGTTCAGCAATTAAAATGGAAGAAAGTAATAAAGTTACAGTATCTTTGAAACACTCTATCTCTACCCTCCAACTTCATGAAATATGGTCTGTAAATTTTAATACATCCTTTGGAAAAATGCTTTATCACAAGCAGTAGAAAGAACAAGATGATAAATAATAGAAGCTAAGATCCTCTTACCAAAGCACAAAATTATCAGCATCTTCAGATTGAATAGTAGTTGTTTGGAGGCAAAAAGCCAACATGAAGGAATTTTCAGGATCAAGAAACCATGTTTTCTGAAAATCCTTTATTGTCACTTCAGAAAGTCTACGAAGCGCTTGCACAGCAACAGTATTCAATTTAAAGGCATTGACATATTTTTTATACTTCAAAAAAATCAGCTTGTCACCTTTTGTCATCTAGCTGCAGATTTATCAGCTAACACCATCAGCATAAGTGCCACCCCTTCACAAGAAGAGAGATGCTTTGGTGTAATAAAAAATTACAGACCACGCCTCTCATTTTACCATGATTTGGCATAGCAGCTGTAATTTAGAACAACTGAGTTGAAGTTGATATCTGAAAACTAGACAAGAGCATACAGTTCTGAAGGAAAAAAAAAAAAACAAAACACAAATTTAGGGAAGAAACAAGCTTTGTGTACAAAGAAAGTAGATTCCAGAATATGGACACTGGTTATTGATAGAGTCAAATCTCACAAACAGCACTTAAACTAGAACTAGTATGAACACTAACACTTGCTTCTATTTTTTTCCATCAAAAATAAATTGAACTTTCTTAAAGATTCAGCTTCCACATGTCTTAAGTTCAACCACAAACAGAAAGGATATAATTATAACTCAGCAAAGATGCTGAATCCAATCCCAACAGCATTAATTCCTTAAGAACAGCTCCCTTAGCATTCACCATGCAAACCCTAAATTTTATGGCAAAAAAAGAAACAGCTCTGTGTCAGATCAATCACATCACAGTACTGAGTGAAAAGACTGCAGTGTTGCATTCTTAAGCATCAACTTTGTGGCAGAGCTGCCATAAGGAGGCACAGGAGAAGTTTGCTTCATGTTCCTCAAGAAACAGAAAAATCAGCAGTGGGCAGGCAGAGGGAGCACGTGCCATCAGACCACCCAGGGGGCTAGAAAAAGGAAGAAAAAGCTGGCAGCTTTGTATGCACAGATTTGCACAGCTGGTACGCACCACCTCCTTCAGCTGGCAACAGGACCCTTCTCTTTTGGGAGGTCACATCCTAGACTTGTTTTCAAGGGGGAGGAACAGTCACCCTGCAAGATGTACTCACTTCTAACTTGCTCACTGGGCTGATAAGTTGCCAGAACAAACACCAAGTTCCGCATATGGCCAAGATGCTAAGTGCTAAGCTTGGCCCTTCAACCTCATTCAAGACCAAATTTAAACAGGTATTGCAAAAGGAAATATTTTAATCAATATGCCCAGGATGCAGCCAAATGAAAATAATAAGTTTTGTAGGCAATTTATTGTTTGGAAGGTAGAGAGGAAAAAAACTGCATTCGATTGCCTCAGTGCAGTTGTGAGGGAGACAAAAGTCATTTCAGGAGTTTGCCAATATCATATTCAAGAAGCATCTCAATTCCCCTGTGAATAGTAAAGCTTCCTCATCTATCTGTACAGATGGTCAACCTCTCCCCTGGATTACATGGCTTGTTGTATAGCCAAACTGCTCTCCAATCCTTATACAATTTAAGAAGCCCTCATTTTCTTCTGGCTCTAATTTCAAATTTAGTCCTTAAAGACAGAAATGGTAGTAACTCCTTTTCCAGTTTAGCCATGGCTACTATTAGAATTCATTAGCACACACTCCCAGCAACAAAGTAGAACAACAAAGTTATAGAAATACATGCTTAAAAAAAAAAAAGCCTCTGTAGTTTGGTGTTTTGTTCTTTTTAAGACTGAAAAGGCAAAAAGCGGGTAGAATAAGCTCCTTAGAGTGCATCATTCTTGTATTACTTCCATCTTACCCACTTTGAAAGGAAGAAAATAAGCAAGCAACACACACTTTCAGGGTCTAAACATTGTTAAGTCAAGACATCACAGTAACCACACTACAAAGGAAATCCACACATTGAATGCCCTACCATACCTGCGGAAAGTAAATCTAGTTTCAGAGGAAGTCTAACATTTCCATTTTAAGGTGCAAATCTTTAAAAGGAAGCCCTATTCAAGCAGGGTTCTTTATATGACAAGATGAGAAACTTCTCTCAAACCTGAGAACATTACTCAGGTACATCTGTTACTCAGTACACTATTCAGTACATCTGTAAACTAAATTGAATGCATTATACAATATGCTGGGTACACCTGTGACTCATAATTGTTAGACTCCTTCAGAGCCTAGCAGGATAGCAAGAAGTTATCCTATGCCAAGAAATAGTAACATTAAAACAATAGCCTCAAAAGCAATGTTAATAAGCCATTAATTCCTCCAGCAACTGTTAGCTAACGAGGCCTGACATCCTCACGTTTTGATGACTTTATAATGAACATGTCTGAGCA
The DNA here is from genome assembly GCF_000705375.1 of Tinamus guttatus. Next base: position 43,203 of record NW_010589236.1, on the reverse strand, counting down.
AATTTGGAGGTCAGCACTCTGCTCTGGAAAGCACCTTGAGCTAGTTCCTATGCTTTAGTTAACAAAAGCCCTACCACTAAATATCAAGTCAATTATGCCTGCAAAAAAATCCAGTATATAAACTATCAAGTTATCTACAACCAAGCTATCTAGCCTAAAGACACTGGAAAACCTAGTAGCTAATGGAGATACTGCTCTAACAGGGCATCTAAGGGTAATTAATGTAAACATCTCATCATCAATTTCTGTGTCCAATGCAAACACTTTTTTCACACCCAGGCTGTGTGAGCACCAGGAATCAGAACTCCAATTCCCTTCCATCACACTCAGGATGTTTAGCGTTTACTCTGGTGAAATGGTGCCCAGGACATCTTGCAAGAGACTCACATTACAGTTTGACTTTAGAGTCTCTTTTTCAGCAAGTGCTCAACAACCATAGCTGTCAGCTATAACATCTACTGAAAGTCAGTTACCTTTCCACATTGCCAAGGGGTCTCCAGACTGGTCTCAGACCAAGTAATGAGGCTACAGTTCATTAATCTAGCACAAGGCAGCTATGATGGCCTAAACTAGTTACCTGGCAACAGACAAGTTTATCAAAAAAAAATCCAGATGCCAATTGGCATCATCTTGGCAAACTGGTAAGAGTCAAAGTAAACAAGCTGTGTTACAAGAAGTAGAGGAATTCATCTTACCAGCTGTTTTACTTTAACCACCTGCTGAGTACCAACTGACTGCGCAACAATGGAGTTGGGCTGTGAGATTTTAATACTGATGGGGGTTCCAATGACCGGTTTCAGAGGCTGCAGAGCAGTTGGCGCAGAAGTTGCCACCGTTGAGACAAGCACCGGCTTCATAGGTTGAAGAGATGATGTTGCTACTGCAGAAGTGAAGACTGGCTTTACAGTTTGGATGGCAGCAAGCCCTGACGTTTGTACTGTCGTGGTGAAGCCTGGACTCGCAGGATGGAGAGGGGCTGTCCGCACTGCAGAGGCAAGGATGGGTTTCACAGCTTGCAGAGAGGCCTTCACAGGAGCACTGGAAAGGATGGGTTTTATAACCGGAGAGGCTGTGACTGTTGTGGAGGCAGACACTGGTTTCACAGTCGGAAGAGAAGCGGTTGATACTGCTGAGGTTGCCCCTGCTACAGAAGGGGTTGGTGCTGCAGAGGTACAAGCCGAAACAGCTTCTGGGGTTGGGACTGGCTGCTGCATACACTGCTGGATAAAGCTCTGAGCGTTTGGCATGAGCTGCCGTAAGGCGAGCATGCTTTTCTAGAAGAGAGAAGGAAAAACAAAACAACAACAAAAACACATTGCACCTAAATCTTTCTTTCCCCCTTTCTCACCTCCCAATTATTCTCCATCCCCCTCCATGGGGCATTAAATTAATTATTCCAAACAAAAAGTTTTCCTAGAGTTTTTAAATTGATAATGTAAAGTGAAGATCACAAGATTCACTAACACAGGCTGAGGAAAGGTCAGAGTCACCACGGCTTTACCACGCAGAGCAAATCCTACCTAGAAAAACTATATTGTTTAGTTTGTTTCAATTTGAAATTTGTGTTTCAAAGTAAGATCATCTCAACGACTACTTCAGAAATTCATTTCCGATTTGCCACCGCCTCCTCACTAAATGCCGTATAACAGCTGTGTTTATTCCACAGAGCTTCTCTCAGAGAGCTAAAAATTATCCAATAAAGCCAGGAACAAGCTCCAATACAGCTGTATCTACACTAGGGGGGGATACCACTTTAATTATAGACACGTATGTAGCTGGAGCAGCACAACTTGAGCCAAGTAAATTCTCAACACCAGGAGAACTTTAATCAGGTTATCTGCCAACTTCTCATTTTTACTACAACTATGTTTGAGAAGGCCAATGAACAGAATAGTCTTCAAGCCCTTTAAGAGACTGCAAATAGTGAAAGCTATAACTTCACCAAAAACGCGTGTCTCAGACAAGCAGACTTTCAGTAACTTTATTGAAAGAGTAAACAGTTACAGACCAGAGTTAATCGGTGCGTATCGCCTGCAGATTCCGAAGGGAACCCGGTCAAAGGCAGCCATGATACAAGACCATTTAAAGGACAGGTAACACTATCAGTTCAGCTAAGCTCCACCAAGACAGCGTCTGAAAAATGTTTTTGAAGTTCTGTACCACATCATTAGGACGCACTCCCTCTGTTGCACACTATGTTATCAGGCATTACAGGAGCTCAGAAATTCCCTATAATGGGAAGGCCTAGGGGATACCAGTCCCTAGTATCATGCAGCAGCTGTGTGGGATGCCAGCCCAGGTCTCGCACGGGCTGACCAGTCTGACCTAACTGCTGTGCAACTGTCACAAGGTCTTTGCACCAGATATATCAGTAACACACGTTGCAGGATTGCTCAAGTAACTCTAGCAGAGCACCTACATGAATATATGCCTATGCCCCAGCTAAGAAATCCTTGGGAACCCAAGTGCTAGCTAGCATAGTGCAGCCAGCCTAGCCCTTAGACTGCTCTGCAGTCTGGGTCTGTCAGGGCTTAGGAGACACAGGTAGGGGAGCCAAATTTAGGCTAGGTCTCAAAGCCACTGAGGTTTGTCTGAGCTCTGTTAGGAACGTTGTACAGGGGCATCTGAGCTGAAGCAAAGTTTATTGTGGCAGCAGAGCTGAGACTGTGCAGAACCAAGGAGGAAAAAACAAACAAACAAACAAAAAAAAACAAACAAAACAAACAAACAAACAAACACGGGCTTTTCAGTCACCTTGACTCTGCATTCACAGCCTGGTTGTTCTGTAGCCATAATAAAAGTGTCCACAGGTAACAGAGCTACCTGTATTAGAGTTGTCCCACCACCTGTTCTAGAAACTCATGTGAAAGCCTGAGCTACAATAGACAGCTAACAGTACAAGTGAGATGCTAAAAAACCTCTACTCTTAGCAAGCCTTTTCATTAAGCATTGCAGAGAAGACCTGTCCTCTTGCCTCTTGCCAAGCAATTGGCTGAGCATTTGAAGGGTGGCATTGAAACAACAAAGCAAACAGAAGAGCCATCCCATACTTGAAGAGATTAGTCATCTACAATAATTGTAACATGTGGTAAACAGGGAGTGTTATAGGTATGGTAAAGTACCAAGAAAGAGGAGAAACTCCAGAGAAATAGTCCCAGCTTTATCACTTCACTTTTCTTGACTCTACACTGCCTATACTCTACAGCAAACAAAAGCACAGTCTCATCTGGTCAGAATATTTATGTAGGTGCTATGCCCACTATATGAGTAATGTGCAATATTTTTACTGGGATTTAAAGCATGCCGCATGAGGAAGATATTTTTATTCTGACCGTCAATAAATCCCATTTTTTCATGTGATTTAAAAAGTTAGGACAGCATTTATTTTAATCACATGATTATTTGCTTAAGTGGAGGTACAGTTATTGGGTTTTTTGCTTGTTTTAAGCAAACAAGCTTTCTGGGGAGGAGGGTGCTTTTTTTCTTGCCTACAGATAAGCACAAACCCCAAAACAATTAAAACAGCTACATAAAGCTAGTTTCAAATTTAAACATTGCATAAGCTCTGTTCATAAGCATTATATGCCTCAGATGTCCTGTTAGGTATTAGAATTTAGAATAGCTGCAGCATTGATGAGAAAGTAAGAGTTCATTTTACTACAGCTGCTGTACTGTAAGGTAGACCAGATTCCAACCGAGCAGTCTCCAGTAATGGAATTAGTCTCCAACCTGTAAACGCAGGTGAAGTTACTCCTCTGAAATGCCATGCAAAAATACCTCCGCCTCAAAAGCTGCGGTCACAAAAGACAAATTTAGGCAGAGTTTATTCCATTGATTTGAACAAATAACTATTTGAACACTCCTCCACTCCTCCTTTTTCCCTTTTGGTCCCACTACCCCCACTGTAGATCCCCAATCAAACACTTACCTTGAGGAAAGGAACTAGATATGGTTGCGGAGAAGATTTGAGTTCTATATACAGCTTTTTTGTAAATTCTTCTGGTTCGATTTTTGCTTCCTAAGAGGAAAGCATAATATAATGACAAGTTATTAAGTAGAAAACTATCATTTATTTTTTCAGGTATGTCAATAATTAATGGAATTTGAATAACTTCATGGTAATTTAAATTTCAGTAATCTGAGACTTTTTCCTTCCTATATTTTTAACCAAAAGGTTTTAGAATAGAATGATGTTTCAATTCAGATGCAGTGTAAAAGATTTAAATTCCTTTCTTCATTTAGAAGGAATTGGACAAATGCTCATTCACTGAAGAAATAGAAAAAAAATCCTAAGTAGCACTGAGCCTTCTGACGATCCTTCACTGATCCTTCTCCTTTCATGCAGGAAAGCTTAAAACCTAAGCAAGAGGACTTAACTGTAGAACTAGCCAACTATACAAAAATCAAAATGGAAAGGGATCAGAAGAGTAATTTTTATAAAACCATTTAGTTAAATGGTGTAATAAAGCAGAACAGTTAACACCTTATTTCTAAAACCAGTCAAGACCACTTCTCCATACCATGAGGGCAAGAGTCCTCAAATTGCAGAGCACCATCATCTTCCTTAACGCAGCACAAACACCTCATTCAGCAGGGGTAAGGAAACCGCCCCAGGCGGCATCCTCCTTCCTCACAAACATTAGCAGGAGGCAACCCCAGATACAGATCCCATTCTTACCCACTAAAGGAGGGCAATGGTGAGGTTGAGATTGTATGTTATTAAATCAAGATGGGTTTAAGGCTATTGCCATTTAGCTGCTACTGCAAGGCCACCAAGTTACCTCCTTCAGGAGGAGGCACAGAAACACAAAGGAGGACAGATCCTAGCTAGAATCTCTCATTCTGCAGACAAACTATTCTTTCCACCCAAATGCTCCTTTGGACTCACTGTGAGCTCTGCATTCAGAGCACCGTGCTTAAGGACTACAGATTCAGAGACTACCAAGACACACAGTCATCCAGCCTTCTGCCTGTTTCATCTCACTGAGGTGCAGATAGAGGTCACCCAAGTGTACAAACTCACCAGCACAGACGTAGTGATCTGCTACACTACATTGGTGCACGCAAGGTGCTTGACACTAGCTTCAGAATACACTGCCTTAAGGACTATTTTATTTCACAACTGCCATTTACTCATATCCCTCATGCATATGAAACATTATCTTACATTTATATCAAACACACACAGAGCAGCTTTTAAAAAATATTGCATAAAGCAAACAAATGCACAATTTAATGACATATGTCTGATAATGACTGTCTTTAAAAACTACTCAAAGCACAAGCAAGAATAAGCTTGTAAGTAAGGAATTTGCACAAGCAAAGTAATAATTTTAATATTGGCCAAGAGAAGGTATATAATACAGCAGGGACACAAGCACAGAAGAGGAGGAAGACAGCAGCACACTTCTGCCAGGCTGTTATCTTAAGACAGTCTGTTCCCTGAAGTAACACATTTGTCTACAATGCACTTTCCTACACTGGGAAGGATGGTGAAGAAAAAAAAATAAAATCACTTCTTCAGCACCACCAGCACAGCCACATCCCTCTTGTAGCACAAGGTGGAATGAAAAAACAGCAGGGGTCAAATGCCGAGTAGTAACAGGAGAAAACATTATCAAGAAAACACTGTCTACTGGGTCTGAGTACAGCAGGTAGACTAGGTGTCTAGAAGCCACCTGCAAGAGATGCAGCACAGAGATGGGCAGCCACCTACTTGCTCTCTCCTTCACACTCTATAGAGATAATTTCACAGTTGCTTCATTTGAGCTTCAAACCGAGAACTTTCAAGTCAGCTCTGCCTTGGTGCGCAACAGTGCCTTGGACTCCATGCCATGGCCTCGTGAGCAAGGGCCCCAACTCAGATCCCCACTAACACAGGAAGGAGCTCAGCCCCACAAGCTGTCTGAACACTGCCAGGATCTTTGACTGTCAAGTACCTGCAGGCATAAAATGAAACAGGAATGGAGGGCAAGGGGATGAGTAGTGTATTCAGTTAAAATTGCATGTTATAATGTAAGACTTAAAGGATCAAGTGTATTCTGCACCAAAATAATCTTTTCAGCTGTTTAGAGTATGACATGTATTGAGAAAGATAAGGAAGAAAATAAACAAAAAGTCAACATATCACAAATTGATACACAAATGACACAGACTTTGTTTTCAAGAGTCTCACCAGTAGATTTTGCACCAGGTTCTTCACATTCTGCCCCATTTCATGGGCTTGAGGTCCACTAGATGCCAGTTTTATTAGTGTAGCAAGAAAATTCTTGCATTTCTTCACATTCTCTAGCATTTCCTAGTGTGGAAATAAAAAGACTGTAAGATCATGTATTGGCTGTCCAACCTCTGATGAATATAGAGAATGTTAATTTTTAATTAAAAACTTTTTTTTTTCCTTACTGCTGAAGTGTTGGTCTGTGCTACTGCTGTGCCCTCAGCTTTCACAGAGACTGCCTTTTGGGAGATGGCTTGTGCAGGTGGTCCTGTAACTGGAAGTTTTACAGGTGTTCCTTAAAAACAAGGCTTTACAGCAGTAACTGCAGTAACACTAGCTGTTGCAGCTGTTGGCTAAAAGGAAAATTAACACTTTTTAATCAAAGACAAACTTGAAAGCACATACAGTATTCTACTAGCATATAAAGCAGCACCACTTTCCACACTCCAAATTACCCAGCTATTTACAACATAGTTAAGCTATTTCTATTTTTGTTTTTAAATTCACTTGCTTTAAGTGGTTCTTAAGAGGATTATATATATGTAATCTATTTAATATAACAAAAGGTATAGAACAACCACATAAGCCCCGATTCCCTGGTTTTATGCAGGGTAGGGGAGACAAAGGTTCATCCAGTCTGGATTATTGCTTGTAGCTGCCGGTGAAGACAGAGAAAGGTAAAGTTATTAGAAGAAACCAACACCATAACTTTGCTAGACTTCTGCAGCCCAGGATTAATCAATTTTGAACAACACTAAACCAAGTAATGCTGCTCTGCAAGGAGACACGACCTCAAGTGATTATACAGCTTCCCTGGAAATAACTTCCCTCCTCTCCCAACTGCAATAGCCCTCATGTTTCCTATCACACACCCACCAAGCAAGAGGCTATGTGCATTGTATCTACTTTGGAGCTATGCACACATGCTATGCAAAAACAGCCAGCCAGGTAAAACACACCTAATGAACAAGTCTTTCCTGCCTTTCCCTCCACACGAGCACCAACCCGGATCATTCCCAGGCACAAGTCCTCACAAAAATTTAGTTACTTCATACTTTCACCTCTCTTTCAAATTGGAATATATATATATATATATAAATATAAATATAGAAATCAGCAGATTTGAAAGTTCTAGAAGCAGGAAAGGGGTGAAAGTTGGGGAGGGGAGAGAAAAGAACAATTTTTGCAAACCAGGAAAAAATCAGCACAGTTAAAAGTGTATATATTGAAATTAGTATTTCCACTTCAGACTCCAAAAAAAAAAATGTGAAGTTTTTTTGAGACAGAACCAGAATATTGAATGAGTAATATTTTGCCTCTAAAAGAGCCCCCACAACTTTCAATCTATTTGATAGCTAAAAAGTTAGATACTGAAACTGTAGGATATGGGGAAATAAGCACAACAGCTAGCAATGAAACTGAAGTTAGATGTCATATTATCTGCACCTTTCCAGTAACACTTCAAAAGAAATATAACCCAGTCTTGTAGGCCAAACTCTAGGTCCTGTGCTGTGCAGCACAATTTTACCCACTCCTACTGCATTCAAACATCACAGTTTAGTCCATCAATCACAAATTAATATCTGGTAATTTCATTAGTCAAAATAACACATAAGAGAGCCCAACTTGCCCTATCACAGATAAAACAAAAAATGGTTGGACAGTCTATAGAATATCAAAATGCTTTTGAATCCTTCCAGGCAGGGAAAATTAGCAAGCAAGTGTTTAAGCCTAGCACAAAACACAGGCACTGTGGCCACTGTTTTTCCTCTCCCTCCCATCCCAGAAGCAGGTCTATCCCAGAGCTCCCAAAGCTGCTGCCAGCTTGGCACAAAGGCAGCAGAGACGCTGTGGCGCCGGCTCCCGCATTGGTGGTGGCACTTTAATAGCTCTCTGCAGGATCTTTGCCACCACCACTGCCTTTTCCAAGGATGAAGCTCAACAGCTCTGGGACCACAGGGAGGCAAACTGGGCATGAGAATCCCACCAACAGATGGAGGAGAGGGAGACTGAAGGGGACAGAGCACAGAACTGTCACGCTGCAGTGCTGTGGGCTCTGAAAAACTGAAAACACGAGGCTTGCTGGAGCTCTCTCTTGCGATTCCCACTATGTTTACACATCAAGGCCAGAACAGAATTTTATCAGCTGAGGGAGGGAACAACAGGAAGGCGACTGGACGCTTTTCCCAGGAAGATGAATATATGGGAATTAGCTCCTGTCACCTGCCCTCAACCTTTTCCACTACTGACAATTCTCATTCTCACTTCAAGCAACAGAGAAAGTCGCCACAAAAATGGCATTAATCCTGCATATTTTGAAGTGCTTTCAAGAGCAGAGCTTTGCATCTAAATGAAAGTGCCCCAGCATGATGCTAATTAGATACTTTGCAACTTCGTTATCCCATCTGGGAGGGAGATGAGACAAAATACCTATACATTTTTATTTATTTATTTTTAACCTTAGAGCTCAAACATCTAGGAATGACAACAAATGGAAATATTTAAGTCCTGAAGTCATTAACTAGATAAAATTACAGAGAATAACGTTTCAAGGCACACTTATCATAAGATGAGAGGGATACAACCAAGCTAAGCATTGTTTCCTATTCAGCCTCTCCCATTTTTGGATGGCATCACACCTCCACAGCCACGCTCCTTTTCTGGGACCTCAAAATATCGAGAATAACACCAACAAGTTATTTTAGGAATGACAAATAACAGTTGCTAGAGAAAAAAAAAAAAAAAAAAAAAAAAAAAAAAATACCCTGGTTCCCTAGAGCTTTCCAGCAACCCAAAAGACAAATTTGTTGGCTCACTCTTCTCACATCTGTCCCACAAACTTCACCCTGCAGCGCAAGTAGTAAAGCGGGCCTGCAAGAACAGCGCGTATCCTCGCTGCACCTCTTTATCTCTTATTGTACAAGGCACTTCTATGGATTTTGCAGTCCTCTGCAGAACAGGCAGGCTCTAGAGAAACCATTCAAAAAAAAAAAAAAAAAAAAAAAGTAGTCTTTCTTCTCAGTCGTGTTTCTTGCAGTTTAAAGACAACTCCATGCCTTCTAGAAGTGCTACACATTCTATAGCTTAAAAAAAGGTTACAGGAAAGTAATGTTCTCCCTCTTCGAATCCATCTCTTCAAAAACCTCAGGGGAACACAGGTTGAACTGATTATATCAAACTGAACTAAGATGGTAGAAAAGTAAGAAAAATAAAGAAGAAAGGCAGATGTGAGCTTTTTTTTTTTTTTTTAAGTTATTAGCATAATGAAATTCAATATTTATTACATTAGACTGTAAGGACCCAGACAGTTTTATCCACCCAACAGAGCAAATCTTTACCTTCATCTCTTCTCCTTAGTGCAAGGGTAGTGGAGCAGATGACTTAAGTCTACCCTAAAGTTCTCTACCTAGAGCTCATGAACACATGTTTTTCAAACTAATACTTCACAGCAAAAATAGATAACAAATACAAGTCCCTGTTATTACATGCGGAAAGGTATGTTCTTTCCATTCTACGTAAAATAGAAAAAAAAATATTAAAAACAGGTGTCCAGGGTCTCCCCTTTGACCCTAAAAATATATGTCTGCAGCGAGGAGGAAGAGAGAACATCACAGACAGATCTCCAAGTTGCTTTCAGTTGCTATTAAAGAGCCTCAGGAAAACAAACAGGTAAGTCAGATTGTTAGAGCTGTCAGGTAGAGTTGTCAGTGCACACATCCCTCTACACCTCAAAGTCAAGAGCATCTCACATGTTCTTTTGAATGACTGATCCTATGTATTTACTGAGGGCTTGGTCAACAGCTACAGTCAAGTCCCATTCTAGCTCTTTCACAAATGAAAAAAAGACTATTCCTCCCAATTTCTCCTCTAGGTCATGAGGAGAACAGAATGCTTAGCTGAAGAAAGAAGCAGTTTTCCTTTATCACACATGTTTTATCTAGACCTTTGGTCCAAGAACAGAAGAAGAATAGTGTAAAGAAGTCTTGTAGTCTGCAGTTTGCGAGGTCCTTCAGAAGAGTCCTAAAGCATTTGTGCTGGTAAGGGGAGAGAAATACAACTTAAGAAAGATGACAAACACCCTCTAAAATAATAAGAAATTTCCAGACACTGTCTATTCACAATCATATCTTTGGAACCTGTCTGTCCAATTTAGTTGGAGAAGAGGTTTCCATCTACCACTTTCCCTTGGATTTTAATAAAGAAAAATGAAGTCAGACATATGAAAAACAGCTTGACAGAGGACAGCAGTGAAAAAATCGAGCAATACCTCCGGTATACATTTTTTCCCTAAAGGTAGCAGGGAGCTCACACAGGGCAGCATCATTACAAAGCCTCCAGCCACCAGAAAAGATTCAGATACAGCCTGAAGAAGCTCAATCACAACACGAATGCATAGGAAATGGTTCTCAGAACTATTTATTTTACCCAGATTTTATACATTACTTATTACCACTGTATATGTGCTGTAGTAACCACTAATTCAGTGATGGTAGATGATCTGACAAGCTGGCAAAAGCATAATTAAATTACATGTTTAGGAAAAAAAAAAGGGGGACACTGAGTAAAGAAATGTGCTGTAAAGATAAAAGCTACCAGCTTCATGAAAATTGAAACACAAATAACAAGAATGCATCTACATGATCTTCAGTTTTCTCCATCACTAGATGTTATTCTACAGGGATTTAAAGTTTGTCACCTACCTGTATTACAGCAGGTGGCTGAACAGTAGAAGCCACAGAATTTGTTGTTTGTGACAATGTTTTCACAGGAGTAGCTGTTACTTTCTTTAGTAATGGGGTGCCAGAGTTCTTCAAGCAAAGATAATATGGTGCATGGAACAGTTGCCCAACAAGTCAATGATAAAACAAACAATGAAGTTAGTAACTACTCTTGCCCAATACAAACCAAGACACCCACTCATAAAACAATACACATTTAACCCCATATAGATAAAATAATTTTCAACAAAGCTATCTATCTACTAATTCTACACAGCAAAATAGACTAAGACATTTAAACACAATTCCTAATCAAAATAAAATGGTTAAATGATGCTATCACTGTATCAGTGCTATACACTGAATTTGTGTGTGTGTGTGCGCGCGCCCCTTCTTATTTTATATGCTGGCTACATTACAAAAAAAAGAGGGAAACAAAGTCAGACTCCCTTCTGTAGAAAAGCATGAACATACTAGGGACACAGAAAACTGCTCAGAAATACTCTAAGCCTCAGTTAGCATCTAAGAAGCTTCTCATTAGAAGAACACAAGGTTGCATTTTTGCAATATCATCCCAAAAGAAGAATTCCTGAATTGGAGATATACCATGTATAACTGCTATCAGATTTTTCATACTGCAAAGTGTACTAGGAAATTTATTTTAAAATTTATGTTTAAAAAAAAAAAATACTGCCATGCTGACCATGAAGTCTGTTCAGAAACTTTTCAGACACTTGGTGGACACTTTAAGTGAGCTCTTTCTTTTTATTGCAAAGACCCTGGTATAACTACATAAAAGAACATAACATGCACCTACTTCATATTAAAGCTGTGAGAGAAGTTACCTGTACAGCACATATTCTGACTGCAGGTGTGCTGGTAGGTACAGCTGGTCTTACATTTGTGTTATTTTGTGGCTGACACTGGGCTCGTGCTATTGCTTGTTGAGATACTAGCATTAGTTGGCCATTGCTGCTTCTGACAAGAACAGTTCCTGTTGGGAAAACAAACAAACAAAAAAATCAGACTGTTAAAAATTAAGTGCTATTATTTCTTCTCCACAAAAGTATAACTCACAAGTAGACCACAGATAAAGTTTTGTAATATTTAAGCTTCTTACCTCAAAGAAAAACTGCCAACACCTGTAAAAGCTAAGGCTACTTCAGATGAGATGTAGAGTTTTACTCTGCATTTTATGACAGAAATTCCTCACTTATGATAGAAAATTCATTAAAAAACATCAAGAAACAAGTTTGAAAAGACAGCACATGTGAACTGCAAAGACAACAAGACAGTTTGAGTCAAGACATCTGGGACATTAAAAGAAAAGACGCAGTCCCCACACACCTCCCATGGAACTGGAATTACGTTAACCAATAGTAGTCAATCTCTTTAAACAGTTATTCAAAAATAAATGCAAGTTTATTTCACCAGCTCAGACTTGGCTGCCACTGTACATTTCTATTTTTTTCTGAACGTTTAGGTACACTCTTACAGGTGTTACAGAGAGGAAATTTACAGTTTAGAGAAAATCTGCAAAGTAAATTGAAGCATGAGTAGAACCAGTTCCCCAGCCTAAATCAAGCCCATCTCACAGTCTCAGAGCAATGCACTTTGGTGAAAGCCAACAGTGCTCAGTGTTTTGAAGCCGTCCATCTGTTCAAAAGCATTACAATTTAGGGATTTAATCAGAGTTGTTTATAGACAAATATGGCGATTCCAGTGAAGAGAGAAACTTTCCCTTTTTCCTTGCCCCCCTCCTTTTTTTTGTTTTCCTTTTAAATCTACAGCAATGTTAGCCCACCTAACCAGGTTCACTCCTACCATCTTTCTGCTATCCCATCAGCTGTAGAGATCAACAATTAACAACTGCTGTATTTTTACCAAGCTTTCAAGTTAAAAGCACTTTAAGGAGAACAGTCAGACATTTCCAGTCTCTGTGCACTTGTAATTGAATGGTCTCCAAACATCTCCTCTTTTTCCCCCAGAAGATATTCAGCACAAAAGTTATTCAAGTACCAGAAGAATCCTAGATCTTTTATGTGCATTTATCTCCTAGTGTGAAACTATATCAATAGAATATTAATTTTATTACTTGGTTAGTCTGAAAGTTTTTTAACAATATACCATACAGCTACCAAAAATACTGCTTTCAGGGAGTTTAATGAATAGAACAGGAAGAACTGCAAGCTCTTTAAGATGGTGCTATAACCACATGCCTGGAAACAACTTTTCATCTTCTACATCTAAAGCATGACTTGATACTACAAGACAGTGTAAAACTTGGTATAAAATTCTCTTGTAAAAGTCACCACACTGCACTTCAGGAGGGAACTATGCAGCACACACAAACCAAGACTGTGAGAGCAGCACCCAGAAAGATGCCCTCCATTCTCAGGCAACCTTTACTAGAGAAGGGCAGCTTTGCAAGACAGCTGTACACCTACATATATATAAGCACTAGGCACCCTTTCTGCCAGCCCAGCTTTCTCCTCTTCCACCAAAGTCTTGACCATAGGTTTACCTGGCTTCAGAAGGATCTTAAGATTAATTGATAAATTCAAACAGTCACAGAAAACATACCAAGTTTCAAATTTCTTCTCACTATCTGATTTAGACAGTGATTCATAACATACAATTTCTCATTAAAAGTGCATTTCTCCTTTGTTCACACTGGATGTTTGTGCAGATTCAATTTGGGAAGACGGAAAGCTGATGATGCCAGGTATTTTATGGTAATAGCATTTTTCTCTGCACTAGGTCTACATTCAGTATTGCAGAAGTGCTGCTGCTGGATATTTTGGTTACTATGCATGTTTAAAATTGTTGCTCCTAGTTCCACTCTTTAAGACACATGAAAACTTATGAAATTCTTTACAGATATTTGACATGCACTTTGAATTACTTCATTTTTATATTTTTGGATATTTTGTTGCTTGTCATTATTTTTCTTTTTTAATAAAAATTCAGCAGCACAATTTCTACCTCTTAGAATCATATTACAGAGAAGAAACAGCATCATTGCTATTCCACTCAGTCATAAGGCTATTTTGCATTTCTGTTCAGAAGTTTCAGTTAGCATCTACCAGAGATCAAGAACTAGGTACCAAGTCTAGTGCAATTACATACCTGGTTTCTTAAAATGACACTAGATTGGCACATGGATCTTCTGAAAGAAAACTGTTGAAACACACTCATATTCCACTTTTGGTTGCAGTAATTTAGCTATACTTTGCACAGCTAACCTCCCCCCTCCCCAGGCTTTTGATACTTCCTTTCTGCTTTGAAAGGAAAGCAATGACCAAGCATTCAAGTCAGTAGTGCAGGCTCCAAGAACGGGCAGAGGTTTCTTCTGCCTAAAGAGAAGGTTTTAAAGCATTCAAAACCAATGGCTGAAGTTTCATATGTTATATCAAGATGTGAAGGAACAGGTAATAGGTCTCTAAAATTGTCAGTGGAAAGACTTGCACAGCTACCAAGGTGCTACCAAGTACAAGACTGAGAAAGAACCCATTTTCTTCACATTCAAAATAAAGCAGCCATATCAGAAACCAGAAGCTTGTTTCGCATTCACCACGAAGTAATTTTTGCTCATCTAAATATGAAAACAAGTAATGTCTTGCAGCTGGTCACAACATGGCAACTCCACAAGAAAAAGGGATGCGAGGAGATGCAGGAGAAGATCTGAGTCAGTGAAGCTACTGTCATCCAGCCCAGCGCTGAAAATACAGAAAAGATGTCCATAACTTCCATCCAAAACATTGACATCACCTGTGGTGAGTTGTGTGAGGCAACTTCAGCACCACAAATGCCTTATTTTGGGCATCGCTCCCAGGAAAATTGTTTACAGAATATACGGGTTCATGGTTTTACTGAAGTTGTTTCAGACACCAGAAACCACATTCATATCATTCACACACTTTGATATTAAGACCAAGTCACAAAACCCTCAGGGTTACAAGGCAGTTCTTATTTTCACATCTCCAACAAAAACTGTAAGCCATCAGCTACTGGCAGGAATCAGTTCATGTACAGTGGTAGAGGACTTGAGCATCTTTTTCAGAGTAAGAGTCTCTATACAGCGAATTCAGACAGCTATCTCTAGACATTCAGCCTGCCCTGCCAGAGACATCATTTGGGAAATTATTTATTCTTCCCACCTGCCAATGAAGACATTAAAATAGAACCATTTACTCAAGGAGCTGATTTCTTTGCCTCCTTGCACACCCACCTTCAGCTGCCACCCTGCCAGGAAGTCTAGAGTGGAAGGAACTGACAACTGAAACCAAACTGAGCTTCCTTTGCAGCTCACCAGAAGGAACCAAGTGATCAGGTCCACTGAAAGACATCTTACTGAGAACTATCCCCAGAAGACTACTTGTCTCCTCCTCCTGCAGAGGAGCTCTAGGAGCAACACTTCGGACAGCACCAACCACCTCTCCTGCAAAGCTGGGGCACTCACCACCCAACACACCTTCTACCTTTGCACAAAAGTAGCACGTGCCATGTAAAACTAGAGGTCTTTGCTTTAAGTCTCATTTGCTGCTCAAGCCTGACATATTCCAGCTGTGTGTTAGTGCTGTTCCAGTCACACCAGCCAAGGAAATCCAGCTTCTTCTAAACTAACCAAGAACCCACTCAATTTTTCTAAGTTGCTGCCATGATTAGTTAGCATCCAACCCTGGAATCAGGACACAAAGCTTACATTAGCAGAAGTAGCAGCTTTGAGACCTGTATAGTTTAAGGGATAATTTCGTCTTCATTTTAATTATGGTCAGCAAAACCCAAAATTGTCCCCACAGAAAGTCACCGACATGAATAAGATACTGCAGAATTACAACAAAATCGGCTGTACCACTGTGCTTAAGTACATCTGCTTTACTGTATTCCTAAGCTGGTTTCATGAAAACTGTACTGCTATTCATGTAAAATTGTTTCACTAACTGAAATTCAGGATTTTATCCTGCAGTGTAGAACTCTGATGATTCCTACTGCAAAGGCAACTTTTACCATTAAATTTCTACCATGCAAGTCAAGTGAGAGGCTATTTTCAGAAACTGAACATCCACAAGGTGTATCTGTGTACCTGAGATGAAGAGAAGAGGTATGGTCCTGTGGAGAGATACAGATGTTGCTATATTTGAAGCTTAAATTGTCAAGTTAAATCATTACCTTGATTACATGATTACCAGCACAACTGCTTTAAGAAAATGGCTCTTCAGAAGTGCTTTACCACAGCAGACTGAACAACATGAGAAAGTGAAGAGTCTACTATGTAAAAAATAAGAGCTTTCATGTTTGGCTCCTACAAAAAAAAATGAATGAGATTCAACTGAATTATACTCAACTGATTTAAGAACAAGAGTTACAACTGCTGCTTTTGAAGAAGGATAACATTAGTTCATTTCTAAACAAGAGACGCATGCATCAGATAAAGTGAACTTTAAGGTTGAGAATGTTAAGAACGGACCGAACTGCAGAAAAGATGAATAGAAATGCTATGAAAGAGAAGAAAATTAGTACCCTGGCTAAGTTTGACACACTGAACTTTGACACACCTCAACTTTTATAGGTCTTGGGAAGTATCCCAGCATATTGGGCCACTTACTCAAGTGAGACACAGCCTCCCACAGATAAGCTCTGCCTTTACTCTTAAACTGAGTAACTTGGGAAAACTGACCACACCGGAAGTTCAAAAATTGCCTGATTGGGGTTTTCACATCCACCTGCTCTGCAATTTCCCAGCCAGGTAAGGTAAAGGGCTTTCCTTCATCACATGGGTCAAGTTGAGCTGTTCAGCTTGTAGTTCACTACATCCACAAAGCATTTTGCTGTGCAAGACAAGCTGTTACCAGCTTTTGCAGGTCAGCTTTAGTAGATCAAAGAGACATCCACTCATAAGCAACACAAGCAGGATAGCAGCCCACCAGACGCAGGCCTTAACCAATTTGTTCTATTCTACCTTCACTAAGTGAATAATTATGTACGTCAGAAATCACCCTTTGCACCTTTCCCTCCATTCCAGGAAAGTTTCTGTATTATGGGTCAAGGTGCCAAGGTCTAAGGAACTGCAATAGTGAATATTTTTGTTGCCCTGCTGAGTTGCCCTGGTTTGAGTTCTAGAGAAAGACATCTTGTCTTGCCCAGAGAAATGGAATTATATGATTTCCAAGTGAGGAAAAACATTCAGGTCATAATCCTGGTACACTTTCATGCTACAACAGCACACCAGACAACCCACAGACAAGCTAAATATAATACAAGAGTGCAGGGAGATGACATCCCACAAGCCCCAAAAGAAGTCTATTGCATCTTTGCCAACTGCATGAGAACCACGCTACAGACCTGTAAGATATTAACCCAGAAGTTTTGAGATTGGACAAGCTTCACACATCTGACTACACCTAGCCTTTAGGAAACCAGGGAACAGCCCTACCAGCAGCCAGTGTCTGACAGATGGCATTATTTCACTAGCATTACTGTTTTCTGATTATATAAATTGTTTTAAGCAGACTCTTTGGCATGTCTTAAAAGAAAAAAAGAAAACAAACAAAAAATTATTCACACACCCCTCTCTGCCACACTAACAGAAGGAGGAATAAATGGTCCCTGTGAAGGCTGTTGCTTCCAGCAAGCTCCGATAAGGTTCTGTGGAAGCAGTGACCATCCGCTCTTGAAATCCTGAAGTACAGACACAGCTTTTTCAACCACAGAAAGTGAGGAAAGGGATAAAGACATCTGCTCGTAGGCAGCATTGGACCAAATCACACACCTTATTCCATATTATTTGAAAAAAATAATGTGACAATAAAGCTTTTTGAAAAGTATAAATAAAATCCCCTCTCCCAGGAAGCTGACACAAAATGCTAAAAATCTGAAACTAAGTTTCACACACTGCTTAATCAACATCTCATTCAAAATGTTGAGAGGCTGTTCATCAGCACATTTTTGGTGCATCCAGGGATGGACATCTCTGCTGAACAGTCTAGCAGCTGGGCACCCCGTAGCATTGATGCCTTTTTACAGAATACAACTGCAAAGTTCAAGTTCTCCCAGACTACATGGGGTTCAGCCTCATTATTTCAGAATACATTTCTACTTGAGGAATTTCAGAGTTCTGCTATAATGCAAAAATACAAGTGCCCCAGTTGCAAGGTAGCATACCTTTCTTTTATAGCAAACAACAGATGTCCACACCAAACATCTAAAGAAAGTCTGGCCATTACATTGATTTGTTGAGATACTTTAAATAACTGACAGACTATAGATTTTTTCTGGGCACAGTTCCAATATTGTTCCAATATCCTACTGTTTCTATTCAAATAGAAAACATATTTATTACACTTTAATCCCACGAGGCTTTTGCTTTTGTGAGGGGAAGGCACACGGGATTTCAGGCAACCTGTGCATTGCATGGGACACAGTCTTAGTTGATACTGTGACAGTGTTCAGGCCAGCTCAGATCTTAAAGGTACACCTTTCAGACACTGAAATTGACTAAGTTTCAAAAAACAAAGATGTGATTCAGAAATGCCAATGAGAAATACTCAGGACTGGGTTGCTTTCATCTTAACCATCAGCCCTGGATTGCCTACAGGTACACAAGCCGAGTTCAGGTTCCCTCAGACCCAAGTTACTTCCTAAAGGAGCTTTGCTTACTTGCAGAGGACTCGGGTGATGGCAGTGAAACAGCACCCTGAAGGCACCAAGGTGCCATATGCTGCCGCAAGAACTCCAGCTCCAAAAAGGCATCAAATATACATGGCAAACTTTCTGGTTTGTTGTTTACTCCCAGTATTCACTTGTGTCAGATTCTTTAAATAGCAAATTGATGTTTCAACAAATAGATGTCTGACCATTGAAGTCATACACAAACAGCACGCAGCTCTATACAAATAAGACGACACGCCAGTACTCTGCATTTACCATTCCTAAAGCTATGCAAAGTATTAAGCTGTCTTGACCAGTAGCAGAGTAAGCAGGTGACCCAGATGAGTTTCCAAAGTAGCCACTTGTTTTCTGGGTGTCCACATGAAAACCAGTACAAGGTTGTATTCCATTTGATTTCCTCAGAAATATGTTTACCCATGTGAACATGTTCACAGGAGCACGTGTTCCTGGACACATTTTCACATGTTTCAGATGCAAGGGGTTTAATGCTGTAAACTTTAATGCTGATACCATTGTTCCAAGTGAGATGGAATAAAAAAACTCCTTGTAAAATACTGAGGAAACAGTCACCAGAACTGCATGGTATTTTTAAAATGTTTAGGATACAGACCACATAAAACCATTCAGAATCACTTTCCCCCTTCCACACAAACCTTCAGCTGCCTCAAGAAAATACAACAAGCTGCCAGACAGACACCTGGACCTGCCTTCCTGAAGCAAGATAGATGTGAAACTGCCTTCAAGTGCTGTGTCAGCCAGGGCACCATTCATCTAGCCTGAATATCCACATAAGGGACCTTTAATTCCCCAGGTAACTCCTAGAAGCAACCAGCATTAATAAACTAAATACAAGCTATGAAAACCAAATGCCACTGTGACTGCCTCACCTGACTGTTCCCAGGGAAAGTCCCTAGGCTTCACCACTTCTCTAGTTCTAAGCAAGCCCAGATTTGCTCATTAATAACATAGCATTTTCATCTCCTGTCCACGTTTTCCCTACTTCAACTGTATTCAGGGACTGCTCGCCTGAGACACTGATGGCAAATATCTTCTAGGGGACTGGGCTCCAGACAAACACCCAACAATTTGAGTAACAGGCAGTTAGGACCATCTGTTGTGATCCTTTCCACTTTGCAAGTTATGCACATCTTTCTTGCAATATCACCATTATCTTCAGAAACTGGCTAAAGAATTGAGTAAGAGAAAAGAGACACACAATACTTGCAGTGATCACGACAATAATGATTATTCTGCTTTAAACTTGATACTTATCAAAAGCTTTGTAACTTACAGCAAAACTTTAATATGCAATTCTTAATACCCAAGTCTACTCATTGAGCATTGCACTGATGTTCACCATAAATATTCAGTTCTCTAAACACTTACATTGAGGAGCTTGTAATATCAGTTTAAGAACTCGTGAGCTTACACACTTTATTAGTGTTTTGGGGGAAAAATGAAATATTTGGTATTTTTTTCCAGCTGTCATTTGTGTGCATGATGCTGTTTTTTTACTACTAAAAGCTGAAAAGTACTCTAAATACTGCAAAAGCAGCAAAAGTTCAGATGCACAAGGAGTAAAAGAAAGTTTAATATTCACCAACCTGCAGTAGCAATCCTTCCCAATGCAGCGCAGGTGATTATAAAAAACGTTTAGCTTTCTTTTCATTTTACTGAGTGCTCTACTTCAATGCTTTACCACTCCAAGTACTTCTTTTTTTTTAATTATGCATCTAAATATTATGATTTAAATCTTGGCATAAGTCATAAAGCTAATTCCCACATGGCAGTGTATTTAATGATATGAAAGTCCTGCTTTGCTAGACACACGTAGTTCTGAAAGGAGGGAAGAAAAAAAAAAAAAAAATCAAGTCCTATGGAGCACCTGAAATTTCTACCAGCTTTCTACCAGCATTAGTGGAAGACATATTCACTGCCAAATTTGACTTACTTCCTCAGATCTGCCAAAATTCTGCCTACTCCTCTTTGGGAAAGAAAGAAAGAAGTTGAGTGGTGTTACCCACTGTGAAAAGTTTGCAAACAATTCTTTCTGATAAGCCTGTTAAATAGAAGAAACTGATGGGATGCAAAAAGTTGGAAACATGTACTACCCTCATATTTAGCATAGTGTCTACCAGTCAACCCAGAGCTGATTGTATTCAGACCTCAAAAGGTTATCAATATCTAGAAATTGTATACTGTGAAGGTCTCTTGTTTTTGACTTCTAAAGCAAAAACACATGGAGAGCCTCCTGCTACATAATGAAAATATAAATTAAAATGTATTTTTAAATGAGCATCTCCCTCTATTCTAAAGTGAGGAACCAGGTACAAATTTAGAATATCCAATTCTTCCTGCACCAAGCAGAGCAGAACAAGGAGAATTCAGAGCAGTGCATTTTGTGTATTTACAGGTATTAAGCCAATTTTAAAAGTGGAAAGCAGCAAGCTGATGTTTGCCTGCTCTCACTCCCCAGATTAACTTATCTACAAATTTAAGGGAGAAACGTGAAGAGACCAAGTTCTGCCTCGCCCAGGGGCAATTTTGGGGACTTTGCACTAGCTCTTTCCTTTCAGCAGGTGCTGCATGTTGCTGTCTTGTCCCATTCAGGCCTGGCCATCTGCCAAGAAGAGGAACAGCTATTGTGCTTCCTCAACAGTTATTCACTATCAACCTAGATAAGCCGCAGGCAGTGGAAAACTTGCCAGGGGCAAATCAAAACACACAACTGAATACAACTGAGCTGCAAAGAAAAACCAAGAGCCTGTAACTGCTGCCATTTCCCCTCTGAGCCAGATGCAAAGGAACCTGTATCCAGAGGCCATGTCTCACACCAGCTTACTAGTGTAAAAGAAGGCAGAGTCAGGTGTCCATTCCAGCACTTCCATGAGTACCACAGTCTGGATCTGGGCCAGCCAGCACTCTTCCAGATAACACCTTCCAGGTTGGGGAAAACAGGAATCAAGGACCACTCAATCAGGTCCAAGTAAGCTTCCAAAAAATCAGCTGTGTGAATGCCCTCAAAGTCATGCTAACTGACCTCAGTCGATCCCTCTCCCCCTCACCAGCTAAACTCAACCTACAGGTCCCCATCTGTATTGGGGCTTGTTTTCCTCCCACAATAGCTTCTTCATTGAAATCACAAATCACACGTGTTCAGATCCACTGACAGAAAGGATAAAACAGACATATGCTCCCATCAGACATTGCTGACGCCGCCATGAAGAGGCCTGACAGTGGCTATGACTGCTGTAACCATCAGCAGAGGCATCAGCAATACAAGAGAGCTTTCCTGGGCAGATTCTAAGGTAAAAATGAAGGATCCGCAGCATCTGGACAACTTTTTTTATTTCATTGTCACTTCATGAGAGAAGCTAGCCTGTTTGGTGACCATCCCTTCAATATCTGACTGTAAAAGCAGTGCCGTTCTCCATGCTCACAGTATATGAAGACCAGGCATAGCAAAAGATGAACAAGGACAGAAAGAGAAGGGACAGAGAACTTAGGTCAAGAAAAGTCAAGAAGAAAGGAGACCAAGGAACAAGGCTATCAAGATTTTTATGCTCCTTCTCTACGAAGCTGCCCAAAATAACCCTTGTGCCCAAAGATACTAAGGAGCATTATGGACATTTCTTAGTCCTTCAAAATTTTCATATTACTTGAATACAATTTTTTACCTTACTCAGCCATGATGAAGGAAAAACAGAATTACAGTAAATGTCACTTAGAAAGCATACCACTCTTGCCCTTTCCACCATCATTCCTGTCCAAACCTTTCAACTCTTTCCTTCTGTTAGCAGTCCTGCCCAACTCTGACAATAAATTTAAGTCAACCAAGGACATAATTTCTCATTAAACAGATGGTCATGACATAAGAGATTTGTGTTTTAGGAGCATCAGCACAGGCCAAAGACTGATCCACCACAGCTCAGGACAGAGGCATATATTGGCAGTACCGGAAAGCACTGCACATGCCACACTTGTCTGCTCTTTGGCAGTATTAACAGACTAGTCTGCCAGAAACACTCCTGAA
>NW_010589235.1:0-37174 GCF_000705375.1 Tinamus guttatus | reverse complement strand
TAGAGTAGGTATTTTTGCCTACTGTTTCTCTTGGCAGGAAAACAAGCAGAAAAGGAAAATAGGAAGAACAGAGGTTTTTTTAGGTACAGATGACATGATTTAGAGATACCATTTATATTACAAAGATAAAAACATAGTTTTCAGTTGGTGATTATATATAAACAGAAGACCTGGCAGTGATTACCAAAATCAGATTGAATAGAAATAGGCTGTTTTGGTGTTGTATTTACTCTCCATGCCTTTTTGGCATAACGACATGCATAGCAAGGCAGTACCTGGATGTCCAGGAACCACAGATTCTTAACACTGAAGGCAGAGCTGCATCCGAGCCACTTGGTAGGATAGTGTTTGTGTGCTGTGCTAGGTTACAATAAATTTTGAAGATTAGCAGGTCGCATTTTTGAAGTACAAGTGCTAACCATGACATACAGATAGGAAGATAGGCTAAAGAAATGCACCTTAACTCAATATTTTTTCCATTATGTAGCTTGGCTCCTATAAGCCCTTTACTCTATTTGTCTCTCTCTTTTGCCTTGTGTAATAAAAAAAGTCTCCAAGACTGCTAAATTACTAACAGCTTGGCCAATTCTGTCCAGGCAGGAACTCCTTTCTGATAAATCTCTTTTCATTCTCAACTTCTCAGAGCACCCACTAGCTACACAGTTTATCTGAATGTGGCAGCAGTCATTTCCCAACGGAAGCTGGTTTCCCCCTTCATCCAAAAGAAGCCCGGTGAAAATCTGCATGGCCTTCTTACAGCATTACTATTCTTCCTGCTGCTTTTGAAAACTACCTGTATTCCCTTTTCTTGAAAAATCTAAAAAAAAAAAAAAAGAGCAAAAACACTCTCACGACTTTCATAGTTTAGACATTAGATAATCAGTAAGATACAATCTGAACCTTTCTTCTTCTGCATCCCTTGCTGTGACCTCTTCAAGGGCTGCCCTTTGCAATTGATCAACACACATCACAGCCATGATTCCTCCTCCTCCTCATGGAAAGTCTAACACATATAGTCAACTCCTTTACAGTTCCTTCACAATCCGTGCATTGGATACCTATAGTATCTAATGTGATATATAGGTACCTATATTTTGAACCTGCCAAAGCTACTGTGTTCAAGATCTTTCTCCATGACTCAGAACCACATATCAAAGGTTGAGGAGTGCAGTGCCAGAGCAGTATCTCCAGGACCAAGGGCCAGTACTTTATGACAATTCTCTATTCAATCTAACAAAATGGGACGAGTGAGACAAAATCTAGGGACTACATTGAGAAAATAAGCCTCAGGTACATTTAATACAAAGTTGGTCCAGTTAATTAGAATATTTGAAATGACATCAGCATAGTACCAGAGAGAGCAACTCTACCAATGTGCCAAATGCTTTTATAATTCACCACAATATCCTTACACATCCTGCTGTTCATCTTGAAATAATTTTCATTTGTCAGCCAGTAATACCACCCTAATCACCTATTCCATTTGAATTTTCCCCTAAGAACTATGTATTTTATTAGCATTGCTGTACAGAACTAATAGCTTTGTTTCTTTAATTTTCTAGTTATAATGTGCAAAATTTCACAATAAATTCAGAGAATTGGAAGATTAGCCTCAAAGCCTCTAACATCAAAAACTGGAAGCATTAGAGGAGAACTGCTTAGTCACCAATGTGCCTCTTTGTGGACCCCATTTAGTAGAGCCACCGAGCATCAGCAAAGCACAGAAAGCAACATTTTACGAAGCTGCTCGACTGAGGCAGCTACTAGAAGCTGCTGAAACTAGGTCATAGGCTCATAATGACACAGTCTGAGGCACGAAAGGCGTAAATGCAAAAATGAAGCAAAGAAAAGAGCCTCTTTCCTACTTTCCCAAAGGCTCAGGGGAGCCACAAGGCAGGGGCTCTCCAAGCGGAGACGGGCCCTGTATTCCCAAAGGCTCAGGGGAGCCACAAGGGGCGTCTCCAAGTGGAGACGGGCCCTGTGGGGCAGGAGGAAGGCAGCCCACAGCTGGGCATTTATACCAACAAAAACATCTCCTCTCCATGTCTTTGGGCCACTTTTGGCAGTCTTCTAGCTTGAAACGTAAACTATTTCATACTGTATTTCATGCTGTATTTCATACAGCAAAAGTGACACACCTCTTACCTTTGTAGACAGCCTTGCAGATTAGCCTGGCCACTTGACAGCAGGGTATATACTGTGCTAAGCTCTACGTATATATTTTTTGAATAGGAACTGTATTTGGTCGAAATTTCCCCAATGTAGCTACTATTTCCCCCGCTTTTAATTCAGTGACTTGCTACACCTTTCTTTGGCAGTTCTACAGCTATGGTTGTTTTTAAAGCACAGACTCCTTCACTCTAGATTTTACTTGAGTGACTATGGGGGTGCACTTGCAACATATGGGGTTGACATGCATGTGTTCAAATTTCCAGCATACTACTATTCATTTAGTTCAATTCAATACCAGTTATTTCAAACCTGAAAGGCTTTTCTGATTTATAGAACCTTGAAAAGCAGATTAGAGCTTTTAATGTTAACATAATTAGGAAGGCACAAGCTGTGTTTATAGGAGTTTCACATAAATATATCACTGAATTATATCAAGTTTTAATTTAAAGAGATTTTAAACTGCTTAACTATTTTTCATATAAAATGAAAAAAATATAATTCCTCTCAATATATATATATGCTTGAAAAACTAAGTGTCATGCAATGTATATTTGAAAAGTAAAAATATAAATCTATGGTATTTTTATATTTCTAGTGGGATGGTATTAATATTGCCCAAAGTTGCCACAAGAATCTAATTCTGAGTAATGGAGCACTCTTACTTTCTCATACTCCAGACTGCTGAATTTACTCCTAAAAAGGAACTCAGGGCTGTTTTATCAGCTTTAATTGCTGCTTAGAAATATACTGTGATTTATGATGCATTGCATATCATTTCTGAAATACTACGTACCCCTTGTTAGGTTACATTCAGGATTTGCCTCTTAGTACTACAATTTACTTTAGATTTCTGAATTTAGGGCCTCAGTCCCAGAACAGAAACTATGGATCTTTATATTGATTTTTAGAGGGTTTACAGAAACTGTCTGCAGATAGAAGAATAAAGATCCATTTTTAAAAGACGTTGTATTAATTCCTAACACTTAGTAAGCTCATTACACTACTGATACAGAAAGCAAACACTATGAAAGGATTAGACTTTGTTGCCGCTTTTGGTCTGTCATCTCATTTTTCATATTTGTGTAGTCTAAAATAGATGCTGGAAAGACACTACTTGCTCATTTCTGTTAAGTTTTTCTAACATGCTGAATCTTAAGTAAGCTTCACTGAAGGGAATGGAAGACTTGCTTAACTACAAACACTGGATTTGTTCCACCACTATCAAAGGCTACAACTTTACGTCATTGTGTTAAAAAGGCTCTAATCACTTGACCTGTGGCACAAGATCTAGCTCAGCCTAGATCCCAGTTCTGTAAACAGATTGTTTGCCTGAAATGCACCTTCTCTATTTGTTATAACTCAATGTAGCTATTTACTTTTTAGAAACAAGAACTGCTAACCCTATTAAAATACTTGTGACAAGGCGTTCAAAGAGTACTTTTACTTGAAAAAATATGGAAAACGTATGGTACAGAAATACTGAAAGCACACATTTTCAAAGTCTTAGGACTAAAGACACATTTACCTACAACACTTAAATTCATTAAGACACAGCAAAACATATTTCCAGCTTGACCTCATAGAGAAATACATCTTTGTGTATCACTGAAATACCTAAACCACAAATGGTCCAAGATACAGCTCTTTGCTCATCCTATTTTTTTCTGAAAAAAAATATTTGTCATTAAAGGCAGTACTTAAGCCTATTCCAGAGATTGCCAAGATGCCAATATCAGTGTCGAAACAAAACCATTTGTCAATAACACAACATAAGGGCTTTTATTAGTCATGATAAATTGACAGAAAGTTCTTTATTTATATCCAAAGCCCCTGTAAAAGCCTGATTAGAGAAACACCATATGCTCCTCTCCTTCAAGTCATATTAGATAATGTACTGCTTGATTAATGATTTGCTTATTATAAACAGACCTTTACCAGGCAAAGTCAACTGAGCCTGAGAATTGAAGCCCTAACTTTTTCCTCTTATTTCCATAATCAGAGTTTGCCAAATAATCATATATCTGGAAATATTCCAATGGCTACCCCAAAAAAACTCAGCATTTAACAACTTAGTATAATCAGTACTGAGTTGTCAGACTTGATTTCCTATATACAGAATAGACAGCAACTGCCTTTTACAGTCACAAGCTTAGTGAAATATTGATTTTATCTTTAAGTGTAAATCACTGTACATCACTCCTTTTATGCAGGGCTGCCTGTTTCAGAATCATCTGTACTGCATAACTCAGATCTTTCACTTCCTTGAGGGTTGTATTTAAAAAACACTTAAGGTGTTTTAACACTAACGCTTTTAAAGACTATCAGTTTGCATGCCTTCCTAGAAACCCGAGAACCTATATTACATTATCCAACACCCCACTCAGTCCATGAATCACAATGGACTTAGAGGAACTTCAATGGGAAGTGGAGAAAAAACAAAACACATTAAGAATTGCATTTATGAACTTGGCAACCTCCCTGAAGAGACAAGCCACCCTACTATCACCCCATGAACATACCTTGCAGGTAGCCCCCTGAGGGGCATCGGATTTCCTGGGGCCACCCCAGCTGCAGGTCTGTCACTCAGGAGGCTTCTCCAAAGTCATCGCTGCTGATACAATCACTACAAGACACTAACTTGCTTTACCACTAGCTGTAAGTCTCCCCTTTGCACCAACTAGCTTTGCTATTAGCTGCCCCTATTAACTGCTCGTTTTCCCTGCTACTTGGATCTTCCAGGAACCATTACTCCTGTGCTAGTCACTCTACTACACTGGATACTGATTAGGTCCAATTTCTTCACTAGCTTTTCCCTGCCGAAGGCTCCTCTCTGCCACCTCCCTTCCCATACTCTCTCCTCAGCATCCCAATTATTTTAAGTGCTTTTACTTTACAAAATGTTCAACCACATACAGGTTAGCACAACAGGGAGACATCTCAGGTAAGCTTTTTACCCTTAAAGCAAGGAAACAAAACTTTCTACATCTAAGATATTCACAGCAGTTACACATTGAGGTGTTTAAGACTTCTCCCATAGTTATTCACTTGACCTTTTTCATTCTGTCCCAAGACAACAAATAAGCAGGACATGGTTTAAAACAAAACTGCTTTGAGAACTAATTTAATAAAAGCAACAGCCATGTCACAGTAAAAATCTCTAACTGAAGCACTTCCTCTAGGGGGGTTTTTGCACACAAATATTACTTTTAAGAACCTACTGAAACACACAGAACTACACCACAGAGTCAATGACACAGGGACATAGAGAACAAAAGCAGAAAAAACATTCATCAGCCACATTTACAAGTCCTCCTGTCTTCCTAAAGCGTTTGCATTAACACCTTGTCAGAAATGCAACACGAAGTTCTTTAAAAAAAACAATCTTTCCTGAAGAAAAGGCTCTGCAGGTATCAAACATGGAGACAGTTGAAATAACATTCATATATATTTTCTCCTCTCCTTTTTTGCACACTGTTGGCTTATGATCCAGTGTAAGCCCATATACTATTTTGCAGTTTGACTGAGAAATTATTCTACAAAATGTCACATACAGAATTTATCTAACCAAAATATGCAATTTAAAAATATGACTCAAAAATAGTACAGCATACTCCATGACTGTTACCATAGACGGTTACCAAGTTACCATGGATGTGCTAGGGACCAGTGTTTGTCAATAATTCTGATGGCCATACTTGGGTCAACTTCAGGCATTTTAATAGCCTTAAGAGATAGATTCATTACTTTTTTCCTCTTCGATGGTTTTTAACTAAAGACCTCTGCATGCATTATGACACTCAAGCAGCAACTGTTTTCATGGCCAGAAGCATTAAACTGACTCATTGCTATGTCTTTCTTGAAAAATGAATAATTTTCCCACTTAAAATCTGCACCAGCCTTGCAGCAAACACTCTACAGTGCAGCAGTGGATCAAGAGTGATGGGCACAGAACCACAGCAGCCACCGCTACCCCCAACCTTCCCATCTCCAGCCAATCCTCCTTCATTCGTTAGCACCAGGTCCTCTCCTTTTTGGCTCCTCCATCACCTGTGTCAAAGTTATCAATACACAGTAACACTCACCTATTTTTATTTCATCTTGCAAAAGACAACCATTCAACTTGCTTGACTAACAAACAAGATGGAAGAGTTGAAACTATATTTAAAGATACTGAGCTCTGAGAAGTTTTTTTCCTGTAGTCCTTGCCTTTTCACCTATTCAGCTTCCCCAGGTAAGGTTACCTACTGAGCTGCACCAGTAAGCCTCCACAGATTGTGACTGAACAGAGTACATTCAACATTCCCTGGTCTGAAATTTAACTCCCTTTAATTTAGGAAATTAATATAATTCAATTTAATTTAGGTCCACAAAGAACTGTTATAGAATCTACTGCCCATTACTGAAAATCAGTGATGGCTTCAAGTGTTATTTTAGAAATCACTCTTCTATATCCATTTCTCTCTTTGGGTATATTTAAGTGATGACCTGTCTCCCTCTACCTTGGCTGACTTCTTTTTAAGTGGAAAATCTGAATTTTGTTTTTCAAATCCATAAAGGATTTATGAGTCTTCTTGTGCACCAGAGTCCTAGTGATAAGTTAAATAGAAAAAAGAGAGGATATTAATATTCCCTTCAACTCTAGCAGAAGTTTGCAACTCCTGAAAAATAAGAAATAGTGCCTTTCCCTTAACAGCAGTTCCAATAAACCACATATTAAGCATTTACTGAAGACTTCTGACAAGCATCAATACTCAATTTGCCTCCACTGCTGCCTGACATCCATTTTGCCTGAGGGAGAAGTTCCAGATGCAGTTTTCCCCTTTAAACTGTTCCTGTTATAAAGGACAGTAGAGCCTACTCACACCTGTGGCCTCCTCCATCTCAGCATCTCTACAAATGCCAACTGGATGGAACTAAAGACAGCACATAACATATATTGTTAACATTTGATAGATGTGCACTGGCTTAAGGGCAATGGATTTATGGTCTCAGCACATTTTCAGTTGGCAAAAATCTTAGCTGTAACAAGCTATGACCACAACAGGCACTAAGTAGCAGTCTCGGCAAGAGATTAAGCTAGGGCTAAGGAAATAGCAATCCCTTGGGTCTATAGCAGACACATCCATTATACAGTACAGTCAAAACAGCACTTTCATTAACACTGAATATGTATTTTAATTATTTAAGATCAAACAATCAAGCTGTGCTTCTGGGGTGCCTGCTTTTACTTGCAGTTTTGTTTTCAGTAGTGACTGCTGTAAGTAGCTCCCATAAGACTTGCACTGGATTTTCAGGGCATCCCATCGATGTATAGGATGGAAACCTGCTGCAACTGGTTTCCTGCATGAGCACCACCATGCAAAACCTCCCCAGCAGTTCAGCACTGGGCTCACTGAAAAAGGAAAGTGAAGGGAAGATATCTAACCCCACGTTCAGAATCAGAGCAGAGATGATGATCTAAAATGCATTAAGAAGCCACTATGAGGCCAAGCTTTAGAGGCATGAGACAGAAGCCAATTCTACTACAAACAGAACATAAAAGGCAGAAAAAGGCAAATGAAATGTCTGACCACTGTGCATGAGATGACCTTTCACACCTGCAGCATGAAACTTCAGCTATATGGGGGGGAAAAAGGGTATTTTAGAAAACAGAGCATAATGGTTTGTGTTTTGACACAGAACAAATATTAATCCAACTGAATTTCAGGTGGAGAGGCATTGTTTGTGCACAAGGAAACAAGAGGCATCATCTTTACTCAATAGCACATGCAGACATTGTAGGGAGTCTATGTATGTGAAAACACAAATGAAGAAGTGCATAAAGGAAAAAAGCAAGAGAGAAAGGATATAGGAGATGAGTGGGTAAAGCACAAGGAGGTAAGGCCTCACAAATGGAGGTTGCAGTCTGAAAGGGGACATGAGGACAGAAAGGTAAATTTAATACTGCAGCAAGCAAAGACCAGTGCTGTTACCAGGCAATTCATGTCAAAGTCCTAAAGCATCCCATCATTTGAGCACAAGTTGACAAGAGGCCACCTTTTGCTTTAAAATCAGGACGTTAAAAGCTGTTTTTCCAGGGAGATGGTACTAAGACCAAGGATAGTAGCATAGTCAAAAAGAAAAATTTAAGGAGGTAACATTGTGCCATACTGAGAAGCTGCAACCTGAAAGGACTGAGATCTGAAGTAGACTCTTGGCTTTAGAGGAATGTTTTGGGAAGTGGTAGAGGAATGCTTCAGCTCTTCCTTGTACAGGAGAAAGAAGTGTTAACACAGCTTGCCTAGATTCTAATCAGCAAGAAATCTTTAAAGATGGTCTCTTGAACAAAACCAGAAGTATTTGCTAGATGGCACACTGCAGTGCACCCTATCTCACCCCCAAACACAACGCATTGTATATGTTTTAAACTGCGACAAGTGTCATTGAAACAGAGGCACCAGAATAGATACATCAGCCTTTTCCGCCTTGGAAAGTTGACAGGCCGCTACTTCAAGTGATTTCAATTTATCTGTCAGAATGTGATATAAATTTTTACCATTATTTATGAAATTGTAACTTGATATTTTATCACCTTTACCAGCTAGATGACTGTCACGGATGCATCCTTCAGGTTAGAAGGATAGAAAAGTGCTGGGATAGATTTATAAAGTTTACTGACCTCTTCCTGTGTCTTGCGTATGAGAAGAATGGAAGCTTGGAATGACAAATGAAAACTGCAAATTAAAATCTAACATACAGTTCTCAATAAAAATTCCAATGGAATTCAAAAATTCTATTTTTGAATGAGATTAGTATTAATATCCATAAGGATAATCCTCTATTGACATAAAGCAAAGTATAATATTCTTGTATGTTCCTGATACACTTCATGTTATTGCTTTATATACTTATTGTACAAGTTAGAGTTTGATTTAGGTGACTTAGCTCAGACTTCCAATACACTTGTATTTATGGTAGATTTCCAATGCAGTTGTAGTCACTTAAACTATAGAGAACATAGTTTATAATATTTGCATACATTCAGAAGTCAGCTGGAAGAAATATATCATAAGGTATAATGCTAGGAAAGAGATCCTTTCTAACACTACTACAAAAATATTATGGTAAGACTCCCCCATATGCCACAACTCCTAGATTTTTATGTGTTTTCTTCTAGCATTCTTTTCCCTCCTCCTAAAAAGATTGACTAAATGAAGTCACATAATTTGTGAGAAATGTGGTGTATCAAAGATATTATATTTATGGTTAAGGCCTGCAGATATGCTGTAAGTATCTTTAACAGATTAACTGCAAGGGAGAGAGGGCTGGGGAGGGGATGGCAGTAGCACAGACTACAAAGCAGTGAGGCAGCTAAAAAAGATGAACCATAAAAAAAACAATTTAGAGTTCTGTGTTTGCAAATCAAGGACTGAAACATTATCCAGGTTAGAGAATATCTGTGGGCATTATTTAGATTCTGTGTATTCAGGCTGAATCATCTGGCTACAGCAGAACACAGCCACTGCCCCACGCAGCAATCTCACACCTTTTTGCTGGGCATCTCCATCACCACCAGCACCACGTGGATGGGTGCAGTTGCAGGCAAGGGCAATGCCTGTTCACATTCCAGGAGATGCCTGCAGGTGGCAGGTTGCCAGGATCACAGCACAGCTGAGATCCCAGCTGCTACTGACACTGTGCAACCATCAGCTGCATTACCTGGTATGCACCACTGACTGAAGTACAGATAGCAAAATGCCACACTCCCAAACACCCCTGAAATGAGCCTGCTTTCAGACTAGGTCAGGCTCTTCCTAGCAAGGCATACCTGGTCTTTGAGAAAACACTTTACCCCACCATCACCAGCAAAATCTCTGTGGAAAAGGAGGCAACTGTTTGAAGTCAGCCACATGAAAATTAGTGTCCCTCAAAGTCTAGCTATAATGGACATGGAACCATCATTAAAGCTGCCTATTTTATTTACAGAAAGGCAATTGAATGTGAAAGCACTGACAGGGACAATCTCCTAATGTTTACTTTACTTTCCCGGTTAGCTATAAAGCGTTCTAGCTAAGGTGAGACGACCTTGTCTGAGTGATGCATAGATCACAGAAGAGTTAATCCATTAGAAAGATATAGATGAGGCACTGTGATTAGAGACAGTAAAGAATCAATGACTCATATTTATTAATCTACTAGCTTTTAAGATAAAGTAGAAGCATGTTAAATCCAATAAGATTTTCCCTAACAGGGCCAAGTCCTGGCCATAAACCTGGGATGCTGATTCAGGGCTCAACACTGTCTGGGACTACAGATCCAAGCAGTGCCAATAGGCACACATGAACAGAACTGCAGACTGGTGCCCTTTGAGGTGAAGTGAAATTAAAGCTACAGACATGGCCACAGGGCACATCACCCCCTATATCCATTTCATTTGCTTAGGCAGAAAGCACTTGCAGGATGAAGGTAACCATTTCAAAAGACCTTTCAAAGTCCTATGTATCTGGAGTCCAAACAAAAGTCTCCATTTCTGGGCAGAACATTCTATGAAGCCTTCATTTATTTTCATTTTATCCGACTGTCTTTCCAGTGACTAAATTAGCCTCCTCACCCCTTTGTTAGACTTAAAGATTTTAATTTTGATTTGCCATGAGTTGACAAGTATTCAAACTTAAGTGAAATAACTCATGATTTATGTCCATTTAAAATCTTCTAAAGAGTTTGACTGACAAAAATAAAAACACCATCCTAAAAAAATAAAAAATACTAAATAACATTTAGCCTTCCACCTTGTTTCAGACAGGAACAGAAACAGAACTGCTGCTGCACAACAAGAAAACTTAATAAGAGTAAGCAGGCAAACATACCAAATGAATTAAGACTTTAAAATGGTCAAAAACATCCCTGGGGCTTATCACTGCTTGTGCTAAGAAGCTTGACCAGCTGGAAGAATCCAAGTAATATTAGAGCAACTTTTTGTAACTTTGCCTAGCACAAGTAGCTGATGTCCTAATGGGTTTGTGTTCTTTACTCCCTATGCTTAATCCAAAAGATCCAAAAGTTAAACTCAGAATAAAATTTCCAGTTAGCCTGAGTCCTTTAGTTTTCATATTTGCTTGCTGTATAATTAAAATTTTAGCAACACTCAGGACATGCCATTATGAATTCTGTAAATTCTGTATTAATAAGTGCTTCAGAAAGCTGAATTGCTTAACATCAAAAACCTACACTGAAAAGCTAGTGAAAGGGTGCATGTACACAATATGAATTAGCTCTGCATGTATCAAGTGCAGGAAAACAGCTGTAGAGCGAAGAGGTAGCCAACAGCTGAAAGGGTTTTTAACATGAGGAGGTGCTCCAGGGACTGACTGCTGGTGGGTCATGTTCTTTCTTACAGGTCTGGTTTCAGAACAAGGCTGCTTGTTCAGCATTGAATTACTGCACTGATTCAGCAGGTGTGCTGTGCTGGCAAGCAGATCTGCTTCTGCACAGCCACACAGCACGGCCTCCAACCTCTCCCCAGCCTCCGTATACATGTAGTGAACACCAGGGAGCTGGCACTACAGCGCTGTTTTAAAAAGAGGCAGAGAAGTACTGGAAACTTCAGAAGAGCAAGGGGGAGACATTTACCTGAAAGCAGATGGGGAGGACTCAAGAGGATTTTCATTAATGTAGCACACAGAAAACAGTACAGCTATAACTAGAGTGCAGAACTAGAGCAAGAACTAGACTACAAAACTCCTCAGGTACATTGGGAGAAAATAAATCTGTTTGGTGTGTGGCTCTCAGTGAAATCATGTAAACCTCAGAATTACATAGTCTTTGGGGTTTTAATGTTCTGCTTACAGGTGTAGGGGATGGAACTCTTTTCTTACAGCAAGCTGAAAAACTCAAGTGTCACACTTGTCATTCTCTTTCCTGACATGATCATCTTCCACTTTGGCTGTTCCTGCCACCACCATCAAGACCAACACAACTTTGCATGGTTGAACAGACTTTGCCTAGAAAACAGAGAGGGTGATCAGAACCCAGTGAGGTCCCACACTGTCCTACCAGCGCAACCAACAGACCTTGGTCCCTGCTGCACAGCACCTCAGTGCAGGCCCACCACCTTCTGTTATGGGTAAGCAACTCACACAGCAACACTGAAGACCTCTTGGCTTTTTACTTTTCTTACACAGCTAGTGACTTATTTCTCGATATCCATATGAATATTTCCACCCCAGTCATCCCCAAAATTGCAAGCTAACAAATACCTGATGCCAGCCTTCCATACATTCGTGAGACTGAAGGCTTTTTGTGCTTTCAGGAACAGTCATATTCTGTACTAATCAAGCATCTGACTTCAGCACATCCTTGAGAACTCCATGCTTTATTATGATGCCAATAAAAATATTTGTCACTTGCAGGGAGGAATATACTGTGCTGTGTGCAACTGAAACCACAGCTAGATGTTATCTTAGGCCATACTTCTATCAGACTTTATACACTGAGCATGGCAAATCAAGCCAGGACTTAGAAAAGCTCAAGGCAATCAGATGCTCTAACAAGGAAAGTAACCTTCTACTACTAGAAGCATTTTCTAGGCTACTAGAAAATGCTTGAGATGCAAAACTCCAACCATTCTCACCAACAGCCCTTCAAAGAGACTGTCTATAGCTCAGAAATGTAAACATGAATGCGCTTTCCAAAACCATTACACCTACACAAAACAGCCCACTATTGACCAAGCTGGATAGATACGGAGTATGATACTTAAAGAAATCATGCTAAACTTTTTCAGGTGTTAGATCATGTTACATCTTGGAATGGGTGTTAACTGGGTATTATATCATTGCTGTCAAGGCTAGTTTCAGTGCCATTTGCAATGCTACCTTAATTTCTCCAAGGCTTCAATACAAGCAACCTTCTAAGCTTGCTATCACCCTGAGAAGAGCATGAAGAACTGCAAGACAGTGATTAAGCCATCAAAGTGCTTGAGACATAGCTAAAACCTAAAAATTGCAAATCCTTACAAAAAAGATTTAAGGTAACAGGCAGATGGAAAATCTGCCTCCTAGAAGTGAAAAGTTTCTTCCTGAGCATACACATGATTTAGTTTTAGTTAAGACTAAAGTCAGCAGGAGGTTGGCCTTCCATGAAGCTTCATTGCTTTTTGTATTCCACCCACAACTACTCTTCACAACTTCACAGGATCAGTTACTTCCACAAACACTAGGGGCAAGCACAGTATTCCTGCACATGGATAAAGGAAGCAAACAGAAGACATCAAGAAACATTAGACCATACTCAGTTTGTGACAACAGGCATAACCACCTTAATTGTAACAGAGCAACACTAAGCTCAGTTCACAGAATCACAGAACGCTTAAGGTTGAAAGAGACCTCTTAGAGATCATCTAGTCCAACCCCCTTGCTCCAGCAGGGACACCTACAGCACATGGCACAGGGTGGCATCCAGGTCGGTTTTGAACATATTCAGAGAAGGAGACTCCACAACCTCTCTGGGCAGCCTGTTCCAGGGCTCTGTCACCCTCACAGGAAAGTTCTTCCTCATATGGAGGTGGAACTTCCTGTGTTTCAACTTACACCCATTACCCCTGCTCCTGTCACCAGCCACCACGGAAGAGCCTGGCCTCATCCTTCCTACAATCACCCCTCAGGTACTCAAACATGTTGATCAAATCTCCTCTCAGCCTTCTCCAGTTTAAACAGGTCCAGCTCACTTAGTCTTTCCTCATATGACAGATGTTCCAGTCCCTAAAGCATCTTCGTGGCTCTCTGCTGGACCCTCTCTAGAAGCTCCATGTCCTTCTTGTACTGGGGAGCCCAGAACTGCACCCAATACTCCAGGTGCAGCCTCACCAGAGCTGAGCAGAGGGGCAGGATCCCCTCCCTCGACCTGTTGGCAACGCTCCTCCTGGTGCAGGCCAGGATCCCATTGGCCTTCTTGGCCACGAAGGCACACTGCTGACTCATGGTTAACCTGTTGTCAACCAGGACTCCCAAATCCCTCTCTAAGGAGCTGCTTTCCAGCAGGTCAACCCCTCATCTGTACTGGTGTCCCCAGGTGCAGGACCCTGCACTTGTCCTTGTTGAACCTCATGCGGTTCCTCTCTGCCCAACTCTCCATCCTGTCTAGGTCCCTCTGAATGGCAGCACAAGCCCTTGTGAGTGTCGGCCTCTCCACCTAGTTTGGTGTCATGTACAAACTTGCTGAGCGTGCATTCTGTGCCCTCATCCAAGTCATTGATGAACAAGTTGAAGAGCACCAGGCCCAGTACTGACCCCTGCGGGACACCACTGGCCACAGGCCTCCAACCAGACTCAGCCCCATTTACCACCACCCTCTGGGCTCTGCCATCCAGCCAGTCCTCGATTCACTTCACTGTCCACTCATCCAGTCCACACTTCTGGAGCTTTCCTATGAGGACGTTATGGGAGACTGTGTCAAAAGCTTCTCTGAAGTCAAGGTAGACAACATCCACAGCTCTCCCGTCATTCAGCCAGCCGGTCACCTCATCATAGAAGGCTGTCAGATTTGTCAGACACAACTTCTGCTTGGTGAATCCATGCTGACTGCTCCTGGTCACCTTCTTTTCCTGCACACACCTAGAAATGGTCTCTAGGATGAGCTGCTCCACCACCTTTCTGGGGACAGAGGCGAGGCTGACCAGCCTGTAGTTTCCCAGCTCCTCCCTCTTGCCTTTTTTGAAGGCTGGAGTGACACTGGCTTTCTTCCAGTCCTCTGGCACCTCCCTCACCTCTCCATGACCTCTCCAAGATGATGGAGAGCAGCTAAGCAATGACACCTGCCACTTCCCTCAGCACTCTTAGGTGTATCCCATCCAGCCTACAGATCTATGGGTGTCCAGTCCCACAGATAACAAGTAAATTGAAAATATACATAACTCACAAGTGCCCCGAGCAGCTAGAAGCAGATGCAATCCCATTGCCAAGCAGAATT
The DNA here is from genome assembly GCF_000705375.1 of Tinamus guttatus. The sequence continues at coordinate 22,057 of NW_010589235.1, read as the reverse complement.
AGACTGTACAACAAGATGCACAAGTCCTGACTGAGAGCAGCCTGGACACTAGGAGCTGGAAAAGCTACCACTGATTTCAGTGGAAGTTTTCACAAACAGCACACCACAGCAACACAGTTTTGACACATCTAAACCAGACACAAACTGCATCATTAACAGTATAAGTCGGCTAGTGCTACAAGTAACATGTCAGATGTTAGTTATTAACACGAAAGATCTAGGTCTCCACAATATAATTCCTCATGGGTTTTACCCAAGTAATCCAAAATCCCAAGAATTAAGATTAAATGCTGTGTGAAATACAAGCAACACCTGCCTTGAAGTGTCTGATAAATAAAACATTCTGTTATAAATGACACCTAAAATAGGAAATAACACCCAGAGAGCTCAAACAACAAAACTCTTAGGTAAGCTTATGATGCAGAAGTTCCATTCACTGCTCTAGCAAATCCCAGCATTTCTAACAACTGTTGCAACAGTCTGTTTAGAAACACAAAACACAGCCTAGAAATAAGTGTTGTGAATTCCACTTAAAAAGACTGACTTTTTGCAGGTATAGGAGAGCAAGGAGCATCTAAGTTCACTGTTTTGATGCTAAAATGAGTAAAGTGCAGTAAAAAAAATTCACATAGACAGGCCAAGTAATATATCTAAAAGACTTGTCTACCAGGTGATGTTTTAACACCAGTTCTACTCATGGGTCTATATATTTTGCAGCTAACAACAACAATTATAACAGTGACAACAGCAATAACCTGTTCATGGCCTTCATTCTAATTAAACTTGGCAAATTTATTTTAAATGTATGCAGTACTGACAGAAGTTAATATGCTGTTATTCAGATTTAAAAGATTACAGCCCTATTTCTGAAGTTTTCTTTCTGCAATGACTCTATAGCAATAGGATTATCCAACCATGTAATTTCTGATGTTATTCACATGGTATGTCATTACAACTTAATATAATGGGCTGTGATGCTAGTTCACCTAGAAATTATAACTATGCAAGAAAAACAATGCAATAGAAAAATCACGTGAAGACTGCCTATGTTTCCTTTTTATTTTATATTGGCATGGAAGACCAGACTGGAAAAAACACACTAAACAACTCAGAAATAACAAGAGCCATAACAGCAGTGGAAACTGACTTGAAATTGGTAGAAGACTTATTCAATTATCAAACTGTTCAAAGAAGCTAAAACTAGCTGTAGAAAAATTACATTCACATGGTTTAATTTGAAGTGTCCTTTAGACTTTCAAAACTGTTGCAATATAAGAACAAAAACACTTATCTAGTGTTCAAGTCAAAAGTGCTTTTCAGATATTACATGAGTATAGTTTAGAATTTGTGTAACAGTTAAAGTTCTTACTGAGCTGGAAAATAGACAGATTTTTCTTTCCCAATTTGTTCTTCAGTTATTTTCCAGTAAGGTAATGTAATCCTACTTTAAGATTATTAAAATTAGTAGTCAGTAAAAAGCAGTTGACTGCTCACAAGTTACCAAGAGTACAAATTGACAGGGATGTTTGATAAGAATTTTAGAGCTTAGAGAAAGCTGCTCAGACTTTGGCTTTTTAATTTATATAACTTTAAAAAATATTGTCATTGTCTCCATATTGGGACAGTTATATCCCTGTAAGAAATGAAATTAATGGTTTTACCTTTTTTTATTGCAAAGCAAAAACTAAGCATATAAGCATAAAACTTTATAAGCATAAAACTTATATTATCTACATGTCTGATAAATAGTATAGCATCAAAAATGGCTAACAGCTTGACACAGTATCCTTGGCATATAATTGTGTTACTTGTAGCTGTTACCTTTTTGTGCAAAAACCATCTATGTTCAACCTTTCCACGGCAAAACATTTCAGTGATGTACCACTTCTGACAAAGCTTCCAACATGAAGATTTCTGAAGTTCAAGTGAATTCCCTGGTTACTCCTAGTAGAAAGACTCACATTCAAAACCTAACCTTCTAGACAACTTAAGATTTAAACACTTCATTTCATAAAGGCACATATAAGCTTTGCTTTCACTGTCATATAGAATGCTTGCAAAGGACTGATGTTCTCCAGATATCTTGAATAGCAAATCATTTTTGCAAGGAATTAGTTTTAATTTGCCAAATAACTAAATAGCACAATGGATTTTTTTAAAAATACCACCTTTGCACAATACTGCCATGTATTTATATTACTGAACTCATTTCAAATAATGATGGACCTCCAAATACAGAGTCCACATCCCAGAACTAAAAGAAACACTGCCTTCTCCAATCAGTCACCTAGCTAAGCAATTAAATTTCATTTACCTTCCCACGGTCCCCCACAATCAAAGCACACTGCAAGCCTGTCCCCAAAGCCCATCAGCACCTCCATGGAAGTAGGTCCTGCCTGTCAGCCTTTAGTATCAAAACAGAAGCACACTTCCATTATCAGTAAGAACTGACCTTACTGTTTCAGAAATTTAAGTAACTTAGATTTGAACAGCTTCCACAATCGTTATTCAAAAAAAAAAACAAATTGGGATTTGTATTCATCTTAGTTCACAAAGCTTTTAATAGCTTTTTACCAGCTTTTAGGAGAAAGTAACATTACTAGAATACAAGTTAAGACTAACAAGATGAAGAACTTGTACAAATTAAGTAATCTAGAAATTACTGAAGTTCATTTCTTCAGTTATGATATGAAACATCATAACCTGACAGGAAAAAAACAGGTCCTAAAATTAACCTCAGAATGGAGATTCAGGTTAAAAGTGCTGCAAGTATTTACAGAAGTAAAACAGGCTATCAGAGGAAAACCACCAAATGTCCCAACTCAGAACAGACAAGAGTTTGAAATTACTGTCTTGTCTTATATTTCTTTGTCATGTGTCTTAACTAAGGTTTTCTTCTTTTAAGAAAAGGAAGATCAAAATTCAAGAGGTTATTTTGCTTTCTGACTATTTTAGTCTATTAGATACATTCTTGAAGATCTACAGGCTAGATCAGAGATGTGAACACAAGAGAAATCATTGCAAAAAGACTTCTGCATTTATTGAGGCACGGGTCTTCTCTAGTCCACAATACCTATCTCACACATGGATCGTGAACCTGTGTACAGACCTGCTGCTATTGCTTAAATGTCATTCTGTGAATTAGCTAAGACTTATCAACAAGCATCTTTTTCACCTATACAGAGCAATTATATATGATACTATTGGCAGCATGAATTAAGGCAGATAAAGTAATGGTTTAATTGAATGCTTGAGTCATCTAATGGCTTTACCTTCTCCTTATAATAGATTGCACTCTGCATTCATGTACTAAAAAGCCAGAACTGGGATCAATAGTTTCTTCTGCTTAGAAAATCTCCTTGCCTGAAGCATAACAGATACCTCCTTTAAGGCTCCTTGCTGAGGCTTCCCCCCCACACACTTAATCAAGGAATACTATATCATGAAGCAAAAAGTACTTTTGTAGAGACATAATTTCCTCATTATTGCATTTTAGGAAAGTTAAGTAACTTCCTCAGCTTGGAAGCAGAACACTTATCTTCATTCACACACACTGCAGTTCCCACTGAACTCAGCTGCAGAAACACATCCCATATGTGCGAGCTTGGACTCTCACTTCAAGGTATTACTGAAAACACTACCCTAACAGTTTGCGCACTAACAATTAAACCAATGGTTAAAAAGGCAAACTTTGGACTATCTTAGTGTTCTTCTGATTCAAGTCAAGTTAGGATTGACGAAAACAGCAACCTTTCTTTTGTATCAGCAGTAATACAAAAGTAGGGTGGTGCTGCCTATCAGCAATGACACATCAGAGCATCGCAGCATCTCTAGAGGGACCATTCCAATCAACAGGATCCAAGACAGGGAAAGGAGACAGACATAAGAGGAGAAAAAACTGCAATATGTGCCATCACTTCAGAGTGATTGCAGACATCAGAATGCACATTTGTGGACAGAAAAGAACTCTGGCTCCTAATCAAAATAATGGACCACACAGTTGCCAAAAGACAAATGGACTCCATGCTAAGCTTATCTTTTAAAGAGAAATGCAAAGGCAGTAGAATAACACTGAGAGCTAAAAATCATACACGACTATTTTTAAAACATACTGACTCATCTCAGACACTGTGTAAGAAATTATTAAAATTTCACAGGATTACTTTGAGTAAAAGGTAGCCAGAATAACATTTCTAGTCCACAAAAAAATATCAATGCAAGGAAGAGAAGAACTGTTAGAACCAGAAATCTAACAGGATGCACCAAGCTGTTGATACTGAATGTGTCACAGTATTCTCCAGTGTCATGTAAGCACTCAAATCCTAGAGCAGGATAATGGATATTTTGTACTGCTTTCAGAAAACTGTTTAAAGAATCCAGATCAGACCCATTTAGATATGAAATCTGCTGAAGAGACAAATAAGGCAGAAACCCAAGACAAAAGAATATGCTTTAAGGTACCAGTTACTGTCCCATTCCCTCAGACAGACAATACTGTGTGCATATGTGATCTGAAATACCTATTACAGACACTCACATTACCTAGAAGAGACTGCTGACTGATAAGGCAGGCAAATATGGAGGGGCAACAGCTCGATGTAGAGCAGCTTCCCACTGGAAGCTTGAAGAGGTGGAAGAGTGTAGGTACAACCAGATTAGCCAGAGCATCAAGTGCTTCTCACACCAGGAGGATGTAACACCACCCAGCAAGTCTGAGCTGTTCAGGGACTGTGCTGCTAGTGAGCTCAGGGGTCTGTTAGACAGTTCTCAAGTTACATGATGTTGTTTACTCACAGTTGGTATGATGCTTGGCTGGTGAACTATACACTTGAGATCAAGGCTATACAATTCCAAGACAGTTGGAACAACCACTGAGTGAACAGCCTCTTGACTATCTAGTCCCAGAATAATTCCTTAAGACGCCTCAAAAATGCTTCTTTTCTAGATATTCAATACACATTCCTTGAAATATATTTTTTAAGCAGTCACCTCAAATGACACTCCTTCCTAAACTTTACTGAGAAAATTGATTTTCCACATTACCAAGAATTCTCTGGAGGAATCCCCAGGTTACAGGAGAGCAGACCCCTTTTCTCCTGCTACCTCTGTCTGAAAAGCCTCCACCTCAGTATTATGTTAAATAAAGAGATTTAACTAGAATACTGAATTGCTGGCAAGACCAAGTAGTCATACTTACAGCACAGTAAAATATAAACTACCCAGAAACTTACCAATACGAAACCCTTCATATATAAGAATTCCATGAGAATTTCATCATATTTTGTGTTTTGGAAAATCTGTTTGAGATAAAGGGTGGTAAATATATATAATTTATTTGCAAATGCCAATAAACCAGAGGACATTGACAATTTCCAAACATAATTTATATATTTATATACTTGCATACGATGTACACACCAGTATAAATATACAAAATGCATTATATATGTTTCTACTAGAAACATTCAGCACCCCCCAGGAATATACATATAGCTTGCACTGAGTGATGGAAGGCAGAACAAAGAACACTTTCTTATATATTTCTCATTGATTGAAGACTTGTTTTGAAATGTATTGCTATCCTCTCCCATCAGTAACAGACTTTACATGGTAATACTTGGGAATATTCTGTTCAGTTATAGTCACTCCACGGTCACTGTGTTTTGCCTAGCAGGCTCTTCACTTTTGTTAGTCAAAATAACCCAAAGATTTGGAACTTCTCTGCAGATGTGGACTTCCCAGACTCTGTATAGTTTTTAGGCAGATACCTCACTGAAGGTTGATTGAAGAATTCATTTAGAAGTGCCTGCTTTTCTTACACTAAAAAATGAAGGTGTCTGTTATTGAGAGGGATGGGCAGATGTGTATGCAGGAGGACAAAAGAGCCAGATGAAAAAGCTTGGCCTTGTAAGCTCATAGTTATTGTATTTCTACTTTCCACGTTCTGAGGATGGATACTTGCAAAGCTACATTCACTTGTAAAGAACATGAATTCTTTTGTGCCAGCACAGAGGACTCTCCAGAACGAGAAAAAGAAAGATATGAGCAAAGCTATTTTACTGCCAGTTTGCTGTTACCATAGACATCCAAGTGAAAAGTGACACCTTCAACATCTCTGCCCACCTGCTTTCTCAAGTTAATCAGTCCCTACATCCTTTTTCAGCAAGCTCCCAAGGCTGGCAAAGATTTAACTCCCACAATTGTGCTCTAAGCAGGACTCATCCCTCCCTTTGGTGGGCCTTACTCTCCTGCAACCTGCTACACCCGCAGACACCACACTGGGTCTTGGTCTCTGGACACATGCCCTATTTAGCCACTATAAGGTAAAGGTGACAGACTCTGCTGCCACCAGCCCCCTTTATTCTTGGCTCCAGCACAACACTACCAAGGCAGAAATGTAAGTGTCTTTCTCCTGTTTGAGGAGATTTTTAATGGGAAAAGTATCAGATATATTGTAAAATCTTTTAGGAAGTATCTAACGAATTCATGTAGAAACTCAGATGCCTTGCTGTGCACTGAAGGAATGCAAGTGAGTAAGCAGAAGAAAACAAGTCTACTGCTATGATGAAAGACTATATTCTATATAGGACAATTTATGCAGCTTGAATATGCATTACATTGACCTAAAGAATAAATTATCTGAAAGATCATGGATGGGTTTGTGTTAGAGAAGCAACACACAAGCAGTGTAAACCAAACATTTTCCACATTGTATCCCAAAATAATGACATCCCAGAACTTCCTCTTTGAGGACTCAGGCAGAACAAAGCTATTTAAAAGCAAAATCTTGAAAATCCTTTTCAGATGCTCTTGATGAACTCCAAAGAGGCAGCACCTACTGCAAGCCTTTGGTGAAGCCTTTGGAAACAACTCGAGGAGAGTAACTGGCAGCCCAGGCTGCTAAGGTCAAGCATATGACTGTGCCTAACTAAATGCACACTTCAGCCACTTGTCTCTGCCACTCAGCAGCAGCTAATAGACTACTGCCAGCAACCCCTTTATTTTAAGGCTGCTTTTTCTAGAAGGGAATACATCACAGGTATTTCAAGGCAGAGCTAAAGAAAAACCCATTTGAAGAGTGTTCTGCTTCTTTGTATGCCCACCCATGTTGTGCTGACCCACCATCAGCACTTGGATAATCCCACTACGACATAGAGGCATCCCCTGAGGTGAGATATTCCCGTTGCACTTGCACCCATTTCTAACACACTCCCAAGTAACCATCCTCCTATCACTAATACCACTACTCCTAAGCAAAGCAAAAAACATGGACAAAGTACACTCAAAGCTCACTTAGCCAAGAAAGTTATTTGAAATATTTCCACTTTTGTTCTCCTTCTAAGGAGAGGATCACTTCAGTATTTGCAGCTGTCTTCCAGTTTCCAAAGCCAGTCTTGCCCTTTAGCTGACAGTAATTAGACAAACGCTCAATTTAACTGCGTCCATCTTTACACCTAGAGAAGAAAACCCCTTCAAAACCGCATCAGTAAGCTAAGAGAGATTCTCTTTTTTCTCCTCTGAAAAGACACATTCACAAACTATGTAATAAACACTCACAGAAAGTACAGACATGTCATTCACTTTTCAGCACGAATAACTGCTCTTTTTTTTTTTTGCAGCAACTCCAGAAGGGATTTTATATTATTGCTCAACAAACAAAATGTTGAAGAGAAGAGTCTTTTGGGGCATTTTATCAGAATAAGGAGAAAAAGAGATTTTCTGTTTCAGCCACTGAAGTAGCTGAATATGAGGCTACAAATAAACACCGACTCTTACAAATTACATTTAGTACTTTTATCCAAGCAACCTTTATCCAAGACTGTCTTTTGGGATAGACCTGTATTTGGTAAACTTCATTCCTCTTTATTTTGGAATGACACAAATACAGCAAGATTTTAAATAAAAAGAGGATCAAAAGACACACATTTATAAAAGTGCAAAACAGTTCAGATTTTTGCTGAACAGCCCAAGTCAGTTCACTCCTTTCTTGAAGGAGTTCTTGGAGGCTCTCATCCTGAAGGTGGGAGTAGGTACTGAACACTTTCAGGTATGGCCACACTGCACAGTCTTACAAAGTGAAGCAAAAGTTCTTAAGACATCCACAGCATTGTGCAGACAGAAAAGTTTGTACTCAAAATTACAAATTAAGCCACTGTCCTGGCAGCAACAATAGCATTTTAAAGTGCAAATAAAGCTCCATACAAATAAGCTAGGAAAACTCAGACTTGAAAAAGTCAATTAAAAAGCTATTGCAAAACATGTAAAAATTAGAAGTTTAGAAAAATATTCGTAGACCATTGCAGCTATTTATCTTACTTGTTGGAACTGAAACTGAAATTTAAGTAGTAGTATTTTCTTCTCAGCAAATATAAAGTTGCCAACAGATAAATTTAGAAAAAAGAATCTCCCTTCAAGTGTTCCCAGGCAGCACTAAGGACCCATCATTTGAGCAAAATAAGGTCGTCAGTGAGGATATGAACAGAAAGCAGTCATTTCAAAGTTGTCATAGAAGGCACATTTTAGCCTGCAGACACTTTTTATTTAAGAGGAGAGAGCGCCTGGAAGGAAAAGAACCCAGCTGGAGCCTGGGAGCCTGGCAGAGTTTCCACTGTGAGCACAAGAAGCAACAAATCAACATCCCCACTCTCACTGTTTGAGGTTATTCCATACAGAAGTCACCAAAGCATAACAGGGGCAGAAAAAAATGGGGATGACAAGCATGATTATGCTTAAAAATAAGCAATCTCATGACATCCCCTGTCTCATATCAATTTACCTCAAAGAAACAGAGCCAAAGTGCCTTGGGTTAGTTTTCACTACATCAAGACTCAATCCATAGGACATGGGGCATTCATGGCCTACCACGGAGTTTATACTGTAGGTGGCTTGTTAAAGACCATTTCATTTTCAATCTAACAAAATAAATGGCAACTGATAGCAGATGAATCTAGTTTAATTCACCACACCGTAAAAACTGAAACCCGAATTCTGTATTTTGGTTGCTTCTCCATGGCCTTGGAGAACTAAGTCTAAACCTCAAAGGTAAGTATTTTAGAAATTAAATTTAACACCATTTTAAAATCATATAGGTATATGCACCTCCACATGAATTCACTTCCTCTCTTTTTTAAAAAAAAATAAAAATATCTCCTATGACCAGGCCATAGGAATTCTGGCTCCTACTGTCATCCTTTGCCATCTAAGCACTACTTTTATACCATCTGCAACCAACTAGTAAAGCAACCTTTCTCTTAAGTTGCTTGCTTTTACCTATGAGCAGAGACTGTATCACTTTGCCCAGTGGCAGTGAAACTCATTTGTTGGTTGCAATTTAACAGAGAAAACAAAAACTGAAAAAGAACCCACCCACCATGCACATCAGGGACTACAGAGATAAAAATGAAATTGCTCTGCAACAAGAACTCCATAGCTGTCTGCCACTAGCTTGGCATGCTATTTAAACTACAAAACTTCCTGTGCAGAGAAAGACAAAAATGCTTAAAGCCCTTGCCTTTACATCCTGTCAGACTCATTCTTCTCAGCTTCCCTAACAGGCACATAGTTTCAAACTAGCAGACTGAAGTACCTGTTCTTTTGCAGGACACACATTCAGGCAATAAATAGCTGAAGCAGCAAAATAAAAGTGTTTAAAGTATGTGAACTCATGGCCTAATAAGAAAAACAGCAGAAATGTATACATCTATAAACATTTTCAGATGCTCTTTGTCTTCAATTTTGTCTTAAGACTCTTACACTTGAGACCACTTACCTAGTATTTCCTGAAACATACACACCTTTTTCCTGTTGTAACAAGAACAAACTGCCCCGTGTCTGTTTTTGTGTGTGCAGTTATTGTAGAAGTATATCAATATGTGAAAAGATAACCAAAAACTTAAGCTTCATGTATTTCTAGATCTTTAGAAAAAAGATGGAACACAAAGGAAGAAGTCATACAGCCTATAATAAACCTCTCTGGTGAAGTCCAAGTTGGTTCCCACCTATTGAAGCAACAGACAGCCACCTGCCCCATTCAGCTGGCTGTCATCTTCCAGCCTTGCTCATTTGGAGCAGGAGTATTGGCAAAAACTCACTCTGCCATATCAAGGAGAACAGCCTGCCTCCACTCCACTCGGACATCTCCTTACAAGACACATACCCAATTCTTTTCTTCAGACTCATCCTCTCCTCTTTTCCTCTTTAAGACAAAGAGGGAGGGACAGGAACCGGTATTCATATCTATGTAAGACTCCAAGGCAAAACAACAGCATCAGCAAGACTGGAACACACTATTAGAGATTTAGCCACCTACAAAAGAACTACCTTTCAGCTAAAGATACTAGGATAAAAATGATTGCTGACGGACAGCAGTAACATTTCCTCATCCTGCCCAAGTTGTCTGTCTTCTGACTCAAAATATATATCCTCTAAATATGCTTTTAGTCATATTTGTACAGAGTTCTGTTTTTCAGTTGATTTTGCTAAAGACGACATAGGTCTCCCCATAACAATGATTGAGACAGTTTAGAGTCCACCCAAGTCTCCTCACACTTCACCATTTATTTTTGTGTGCAGAGTGCCATTGCTGATGTTGCACCCTAACAGCCCCAATGATTCCCAGCAGCGCCTTACTGCACATGAGTGCAGTTCAGCAGCAGTGACAAGCACAAACTCAACTCAAGTTCATCCACTAGCATCCACTTAAACCACTAGGGCTCTTGCACAGGAGAGGATTCTGGGTATTTAAGTTAAATCTATTCTTAGAAACTGAGCACTAAAAAACATAATTTAAAACTAGAAAACTTTTCCTTTGCTAAGCTTTCCTACTAACCATACTGATACTCCTGTCTTCTCCTTTTCAGAAGGAAAGAATGAAGAAATTAAGGACATGAGACATTCCCAAACAATGCAGCTATTTGGTGGAAGTCTCAAAGTTGATTTAACAATGCAAAATTCCTTATATGCTAACAAGTCACTAAATACTGCACATTTCAGAACTAGTTATTTCACATGCTCATTTTACATATGCACACATAATACAGAAAATTGTTGCGAAAAGTCTAGGAAGCATGTTTAGCTGCTGTTATACGGTAGTTTGTGTATTTTACAATTTAAGCTCAACAGAAAAACAGCTCAATTTTATCATATCCAAAACTACTGAAGATAACTACCAAGAGATAAAGAATAGTAATACAAAACTTTTTAAAAAGGATGCTTAAAACATCATTGTCAGATTGAAACCAGCTTTCTTCTGATCAAAGATATATGACAGAACTGAGACATCAGGGGTGCCACTCTAGATTTGACCAATTTTGCTCATACAAAGCATTACTTTTTTATTGTCTTTACATTTTTAAGTTGAATCTAAACCAATGTTTAACAAAATCTGAGCTACACAATAAGGCTTGTATCGTTCCTGAAAAAATACGCTTATTGCTACATTTAACTCCCTTAATTCCCAGGAAAGCTTTTCCAAATAGGAGTTTTCCTAACCAAAAGTTGCTCTGGACCCCATGCAGACCACTTGCTGACTCCACAAAGCCTATTGGAAAAGGACACATTTAACTGAACAGTAGTTCAAAAACAGGAATACCACTGACAGCCACTGAAAAGTTTCTACACAGACCTTAACTAATAAGGTTCTAGAATAACCACCATAGTGACAATTTATTCACTTTCCAAGTTTTTAATCTGTAGAGTGGAACACTGGCAAGCTTTTTGCACATATCCATGAGACTAGAAAAGCATTTTGCTAATAGAAGCACCAAATATTCACCCCTTATCTTCAAAAGATATGGAAAAAAGGAAAAAAGGCATTTTTTTTCAGCATCCTTTGAAGAGCAATCCAAGATCAAGATTTCTTACAGCCTCCAATCAGTAAAACCACTGGTCCCCACAGCTTTAAATCCAACATCATTACTGCACCTATGCTCAGGATATTCATCTAATACCTGGAGTGCTCATCCTGTCACACAGTTTGTATAGCCATGCTGATGATTTCTTAGTGTAAAACTTTAAGCCCAGTATTTACAGCAATAACAATGTTAAGATAAAAGCTAATGACATTTGTAAATAGCAACCAAAATGAAAAGCATCTGGCCCTACTGTTTTTAAATGCAGACTAGGAAATAGTTTTAATCAAAAGTAACCTGTGGATTGCAGGATCTTTCTAAAAATCAGAGTTACAAAGTAGACAAAATGGCTCTATTACTCATTACTGTGCATAATGGCACTACTGTGTAACTGAAAGTTTCTGAACTTTTTTTTTGCTTTTGCATTGTAGGAGATAACTGGAAGCACCAGCTAGCCTTGATTCTATGTTGGTTGATTTTTTTCCACCTACGACCTGTTTCTTGCTTTCTAAAATACTGGTATTCAGGGCAGGAGTACATTATTTGGTTCTAAACAGCATCTCCAGCTCCACTCAATTTTGTCTTCTTGTCTGCCTCACACTTGCTGAATGCATATAAACAAACACAGGCAAGTGGGAGCATCACTGAATAAGGTACTGGGCTGGGATTTTAAAATCTTGAGTTAAAGTGCAACTCAGCTTCAGGTTCCCTGAATCAGCAGCATGGTCTGTCTGGAAGTTCACTGTCTCTGTAAGAGGCTGGAAGTCCTTGGCCTCATGGCACTACTTCAAGGGAATAATAAATAGCCAAATATCTTTAAATTACTTGAAGTAGGTAATGCAAAGAATTTAGCAATCTACTGGGGACAAAAGCATATACTCATAAGCATATAACCAGTTATTTGTATAAAATCAGGCTTATGAAAAATGGATGGAGGAAATCCAAGTTTAAGCTCTAGTTCTACTTTTGTCCCCCAGGGGGTCAATATTTACTTTTCCTTGTTCAGCTCAAGTATTTTTAGTTATTTTAAGATTATTTTGTTAACAAGCTGTTTGTTACCTTGACATATCAGAATATTTGAAAACCAGATGTTGAACTGCATTGTTTATTGATTTTGACTATTGTTAATGGGTTATTAAAATGAAACATGAAATGCAGATTTTGCCTTAGTTAACCTGCTTAAAAGGCCATGCCCTCGTTTTGAGGTTAACCTCTCTGGGTAAGAGGTAGTTTCTTCAGAACTAGTGAATTCTTTAGTTTTCAAGTTGATGAAGACTCAAAAAGTGTTCTTGCACTACAGTATTATTTTGCTTTTAGATCAGACAAAATAGTAGAACTTTTGTAAAAGTATGGCCTGAAGCTCAAGTGCTTTGACAAAAGTGCAAGCTAATAAAGCCATCAGGCATGAGCTCTCCAAAATGGAAGATCATCATGGGGTATTTCAGACCACCTCAGCAGCAGAGACTCACAGCCCTCAATTCATAGCTCCTGTTGAACACTCATTTCAAACAAGCCTTTTCCTGCTCCCACTGCACCTTCACTGCAAGCACAAGGAGCAAACAGTGCAATTTTTTGTTTATCCTTTGTCACGATTCTTGCCCACCAATCCCAAATAAAAGTCAGATTACATGCAGTTCTTATTCCCCACCCTGCTAGCCAACAGCACTGCATTTCATTCCTTGCCCCTCTTGGGCCTGTCTCCTTCCCACCTCTAGCTCTCTTAACAGGACACTGTCTTTAATGTCCTAGCATCCACAAGACATTGGATGCTAACAAAGCAGGCTTTTTCCTCAAAAATATTTGAGGTCTTCACCAGTTTTTCCCCTCAGAAAATAAAGCAGGTAAAGTGAAGATACACCTCACTCCCTATAAAAGAAAAAAATCTTAGAGTGACAGTTCTGCTATAAAAGTAATAATAAGACAGAACTAGAGTTTGTGACCAAGCTAATCTTGCCAATGAGGACACAATTTTTATTTTTTAATAAAAGAAATGCACTTGAATACTTAGACCAACTACTAAGACTTCCATTGGATTTGACATATCTAGTCATATCTAGACATGTGAACATAACTGAGAATCTAGAGTTCAATAGCCCAGGAAGGCAAGAGAAAGCAAACCCCAAATTCAGCCAGGCTAGCCCAAGGAATGGCACATACATACAGACCAAAGTTTGGAGAAGCAAATACTGAGGATGTAAAAAGATCATTTATGGCAAAACAGAACCCGAAATCCTGGGAGCTGCCACTGTTTCATAAAGATCATGGTGCATATTTGCCCTTACGACACAAAGGCTGTTTGTGAGGATTATGATGCTCACAGCTCTATAAAACTTCCAAGAAATAGATACAGTTAAAAGAAAACAAAACAGAAAACAGGTTACATCATCTCAGAATGTTACATCATCTTGGGGAGTGAAGGAGAAGCCAAAGAACATCAGTTTAGAGCTCTGCCACAATCAAAACTACAAACTCATCTTCTTGTTGCTACCTGGCAGTGACATTGAAGCCCCCAGGGAACACAGACACAGCCATTACAGACTAACAGCTAATCACTTCCCACCCACACAGTGGGCTGGGTGCTTCAGAAACTGCTTGACCATGGTTACCCTGTTTGCTGCTTTACAGTTTTTAAAACACTTAGGTGTTCACTGCTGTTATTGTAAGATGGTTACCCTGTTTGCTGCTTTACAGTTAAAACACTTAGGTGTTCATTGCTGTTATTGTAAGGCTTCAGAGAAAGATGTAGGGAAGTGCATTTAAGAAAATCATCAGTGGAAAGAGACATTGCATTGTACAGAAAAAAAAAAACACACACAACACTGTGCCAAGCTGAACATTCAGACCCAAGATAGGAAGCAATTCTCCTTCAGAGCACAAAGGGCTATGGACTACAGCTGAACAACAACATTTACTAGATTACAGAAATTGAGTGACCAGACACAACAGCTATCATGGGAATGACAGTAGTCAAGTGGCACATTTATTCTAACACACTAGGCCCAAACAGACCAGGCAAAGAAATGCCAGCCTAGCCACAGAGAAGCACCTAGCCACGTCGAAAAGGGCCTCAATGTTCTAGCAAGCCAACACACACATTGGGGTAGTTTTATAGATAAATCTGGAGAAGTCACCAACAAAACTACATAGTCTTGGACAGTAGATATAAGTGTTTCTGTAGGGTACATTTTGTGAGGAATAAATTTGGCCCAATGAGTTTAGACCAAATCTTAAGTTACATGTTCAACTGTGAAGTTACTGTATGGAACAGCTAGCACTCAAGTATCAGTTCAAGTGACCTGCTTATTAAAACTTTTGGGGGAATGTGGATAGAAAAATAGCCTTTTACAAATTAATGTTTCTGTGAATTGAGATAGGAATATAGGTCATTAAAACACATTTTCCTAATTTACTATTTTCCTTTCATACACTACAAGATCACTAATACTCTTTACATCAGTTGTCACAATATTTCAATTAATTCAATATTGTTTTCATAATTATCTTTTCTTCCTCAGAACACTTGGTTTAGCACATTAGCCACACTGTGGAAATATATATTTCAAGGGTCATACCTTAGGTTGTTGAAGGAGAAAAAGATTCAGGCTCAGTGGACTGTGATCAGAAAGAGACAAAGATGAAGAGTACAACTAAAAGAAGAGTGAGAGGAGGAGAAGAATTAAAATATTACTATAGTTTTAAACAAAAGCTAATCAAGTCAGAGTGAAGCAAGGATGTATTTAAGAGTATTCAGGGAACAGAGCACTGTGAAGAAGTTTCAAAGATATAGAGGGGGAAACTAGTAGGGCAGAATTTTCCGCCCCCTGCCCCTGCTCTTCCCTCCTGAGACCATGCTAGTGCTAACCCCACTTGATGGAGAAGCTGCTCTAGGACTGCTCTAGTAGACAGAAAAACAAAAAGCCACAAATATTTTTGTTCAAAGTTTGGTAGAACAGAGCTGGCCCTAGGGCTGGTCAACAGGGATTGATTTAAGTATTCAGTGAACTTGACAGGAAAGGAGAAAAAAGGAGAGGCTGCTACACAACCTGCAAACTCCAGCCCAGGAAAGGAAGGACGACAGTGTTTGTGCGAGTTGGCTGACAGCAGAGAAGGTTTCACATGCACATTTGAGTCAGACTGATGTGAAGAGAGTCACTGAGCAGCATAAAGAACCATTTCTGCATCGCCAGGCAGGACCTGCCCATCCCATGGCCGCCCTCTCCCAGGCTCCGCTCCAGCTCCTTCCTCTCCCATCTCCATTGCTGCCCAGGTCTGCACGGGCCCACACGCTGCCCCAGGCTGACCTGCAGCTGCTGGAGGCAGCTCAGGCCACTGCCAAGAGCCGCAACTAGTGAGCAACTGATCTCTGTAACAGACCAGGTGCTCCCCTCTCAGCAAGTTTAAGTATATTCACATTAAAAAGATTAATGCATCTTTTATAGCTTAAAGGGTAATGTATTGACCAACTATAACTTTTTAGTGGGCTTTACACTGGTCTTGTTTTAATTTGTTATAAGCAACTGATGATCAGCCATTATATCTGAACTTCACTGATCTCCTTGAATGTATTGAGTTGAAGTCATACTCAACCTAGTTTATTGTAGCTAAATTGTTTCAGGTTTAATTTATTTGCAGAACTTAATTTTAACACATATGACAAAAATACAAAGGCTACACTATTTGAGCAGCCATAAAATTATTTGATGGATATTCTTTGCAGAAGTTGTGTTTCTCTAGGGTCATTTTCATTTATGCCATTTTCAAGATGTCATTAGTGTTACCAAAAAATATCAAGCAAAACCCCGAAGTCAGGGGAATAATGAATTGAATAATCCCTTCCATCTTCTGTATTTTACATCTCTACCATAAGTCTCTTGGTATTTGAGCTTTTTTTAATTTTCTCTACTAGACTAGTTTCTGCAATTCAATAAAAAATCCTATGAAAGATCCTTACTATGTATTTGGGATGCATAAATTGCATACAAACTTTATTTCCAACATGAACTCAGATTTGATCAACTACCAACTTAAGCTGATGAACACTAAACAAACTAGCCTTGAACTCTGCCTGGAGAATTACCTCATGCTGTCTGCACTCAAAATTCCCAACACAAGAGACATTTGAGTTGTTTTTACATCACAAAATTTATGGGGAAAGAATCATTGCTTTTGTGCTTGTGCAGCATTTCTTCCCCCCGCCCCACCACCGCCATGAGTCAGAGTCCTGATACATTAGTATAAATAATAAATACGCTTTTGATGAGCGGCATGTAGCCAATATATCTTTCCTGCAGAGTAAAAAATCCATAGGATTAAAAAAGTGAGTGTGTATTATGAGGAGCAAGTATTAAAGTTTATCCTCTTTCCAGAGAAATGAGGAACCAGATTTGAACAGCAAATTTGACCTCTGGGTTTCATAAGGCTTTTCAAAATCTTCCAGTAAAGTTACTTTGCTTCTGCAGTAGAAAAATATTTTATTATGTACAATGGTGGCCTGTTTTCAGTTTTGAACTCTGCTGCATTCAACTGCAAGTTGAATTTTCAAGGATTTGGACTACAAATTAAAAATCCTGTAAGTGTATTAATGACAATAACTGATCAATTAAGCCAAACTAATACTACCAGAAAAGTTGATTTCATGAGTACTTCACTATAAAAACACAATGCATGTAAGATCAGCTAAATGTATCCTTTGTGTACTTTGAGCATTCATTCCTATCAGATCTCAAATGCACATCACCTGTGCAGGCATCTTGTAATGTAAGAATTTCATTGATAATTATTTCTAGTAACTCAAACTTAGCTCCAATAAAGTAAACTTACTCTTTGCCAGGTAATATTTTATCAAACTAACTTAAGCTAGCACCATCAGGACAATACTCATCCAACCACAAGAAAATCCCTACTTTTAAAGACAGGCTGATGTACCCAAACCTGAGAATGTGGTCATTTCTAAAACCTCCATTATGAATAAAACAACTGGATGAATAAAGCACAAAAATCTACATCTTTTAGTCCTGCAATCATTTCTATGTGAGCAGCATACAGCAGTAATGTTATCTGCTCCAGCAGGGCCCTGAAGCTGAGGCTTCTGCAAGGCACATGTCTCCATGTTCAAGTAAACCTCTAATCCTGGAAAAATCCCTGGTTATCTGCTAGAACAGTACTAAGGATGAAGGACAAAAAACTGAGGAGAAACTGAGTAAGAATAAAGTCTTGTTAGAGCATCACTTCTGTCATGACTGAAGTCAAAAGTATTTCTTTACTACAGGAGTGCTGCAATTCTCACTGACCCTGAAAGATGCATGGGTACATTACAGGAATTAAACCCACTTCATCACTAACCACAGGAATGGAGAACAAGGGCAAAAAGCTAAAATATTCTGCAGCCGAAACTACCGGCACTGCACCTGACAACACAGTGCGAGTTGTCAGAAGACAGCAGACAAGGATATGGCTGCACACCAAAATAGAAAAGCTTGTGAATGCGTTGTAAGTCAGATGCTACCAGCAACTTCACAATTTAGTCAGAAGAGTTACCTGGAATTTTAAGCATATAGAAATAGACAGATATAGCAGCACATTTGAATAGCAAAGGAAAAAAATCGTATCTTCTGTAACTAGTTATGATTTCTCATTATACAAATATGCCTTGAAGAGTCACATTACCACAGGGTTATTACACCCACTAACTGCTGACCCCTAGGTCATGAATTAAAAATCAACGAGATCTACAACTCTATTTAAATTATAACACACCTCTCATTTCATGGGCAATTTGCAATTATGATCTTCCTGATGAGATTCCTCCACCACACACATCAGGCAGAAGTTAGATTTATTTTAAATTAAAAAGTAGCATTTCTTATACCACATCAGCATACCATAAGGGTGATTAAAAAAGATTTTGGAAACCAGTAATTTCAGTTTGTCTTCAACTCCTGCTATAGAGAAATAAGTTAACTAACTTCAATTAACATTCTTGCTACACTGGAATACATTCTTGTTGCACTGGAACAACAAAATATGTCAGAAACAATAGTATATACATCCTTGCTATCTTAAAATACCAGAAGAAATCCAAGACTGTTGTTAGAAATAAGATTTAATAAAATCATTTTAATAAAATCATTTTATCAAAAAAATCAGGTTAGAGGTATTAAGCTTAGGGCAAGAAAAGTAACATATGCATCCGAGCATTTAATTATTTTCAAAAAATACATGCATCAGTAAAGCGTGAATTGCTTGATAACCCGAGGTGGTTTCAAGACAGGTAAAGTGTTTCCAAAGTACCTAGCATCTTTGAAGTACTACTCAACCCTCTTGCAGCAGTTCGGTGCTCAGTGCATGGCAGGGTCCCCAGGAAACAGTACTCACATCAAAGCTGGAAAGCCCGGGCTGATGTCCCCGTTGAGGTGGGCATTCCTTGCCACGTAGCCCAGCCTAGAAGGAGCCTACGCAGGGCAGCAGGGGAGAGTCACTAGACCCTGCAGGAGACAAAGCAGGGAGCACCTGCCTCCAGGCAGAGAGGCCGGGCTCCATCATTGCCACTACTCAAGGACTAACCCACCCACACTGGCCAGCCAGGCCTCAGCCGGGAAGCCAAGCAGAACCCTCAGTTCAAACACTTTTCTGCTTTTCCCAGATTTTACTGGAACAAGTTCTATTACATGAATTCTTTCATGAATTCTTTCATGAATGATCATTTGATCATTTCTGTTCAGAGTTTTTTTTATGTAACTTCTGAGAGACCCGTATTTTACAAAGAGACAAAGCAACACAGCAGTTCCACCTTCAGCATGTTCCATTTAATGCCATGTAACAACACAAGTCATTCCTGCATGAAAAACACACCTAGCAGCACCCGTTTGAATGGGATAGACCTGCAAAGAATCTCACATATAGGGAGAAAACATGAAAAGTTAAAAATGAAACAAGCATTTCTGAAGGTGAAATTAAGATGTTTTACACAACAGAATTGGGAGCCTATGAAAATATACAAATGGAAGATTAAGAAAGGGTGAAAGCAACCACTGTTACAAGAACTTGAGCAGAATTTCAAACTCATGCAAGTTTATTGCAAGAACTGGGACACTAAATGCCAAAAGTCTGCTCAGGGGCCAACAAAGCAGAGCACACATCTTGGGAATGCTTTTCTAGAAAGAAACTGCAATAACTGAATGTACCTGGATAGGCTAATAGAAAGCAATAGAAGAGTATCTGAAAACTGAGGTTAAGTGCCCAAATCAGACAGTCCACATGACACAGAAACAAAAAATCATGTCAGATTATCTGTTCTAGTCATTTCAGACTTGAGCTAATCACAAACAGTCAGTGGAACAAAGCAACAAGTTAGCTCAGAAAAAAAAAAAAAAAACAGATGTGAAACTGGGAGCTTTACCAGCTGTTCACATAAGAAGTGATGCTCACACAGCTTTTCAGCCAATAGTTAGTTCCTAAAAGAAAATCATTAACATGCTGGTGAGATTCATAAGCATTTTTGAAATAGTTACACCAATATTTGTAGTAAGATTCAGTCCTGCCCAGAATGGCAGCACAAGGCCCATATAAAAACAAATAAATAAAAAGTGTACAGCATTTCTTTAAGGTTTTCCTAGAGTACAGTTGTAGCACTTTATATTTCTCCACACTTCATGTTTCATAGGCAGGTATATTTAACCAACCTGTATTCAGTATTTACTGTCCAGAAAGCTCTGTCATCCACTGCCCTGGTTATGACCAAGTCATGAAGCAAGGATTCAGACATGGACAGACATGTTATTTTATTTCTGAAGTTCACCTCTGTGAGCTTATACAAAACACTGTCCCCAAAGCTAGTGACCTGGGGACCAAAAATTTTCCTCATTATTGAAATTCAGCAAGTGCCAAATGTTCTGTGGTTTGTGTCAGATAAAGTTTCACCTCAAAGGCAACATTCTGTATGGGTTTTGAAAGCTGCTGACCTCTGAGCTACTCTGCTGTAGTATGGATATCATTGCTGTCTTCTGCCAAACAACTGGGTAAAGATTCTCAAGGATGTGTTTTCAAAGCTCAAAACACCTTGATAACAATGGAGTCCATTGCAGTGATCAACCCTTTCTTCTTTCATTTCCTGCAGTAAACTGCACAAAATTTGCCTATAAACTTAAACTTGCCTTTGAAGACACTTCATACTTCAGGTTGGATGAATGAGTTGCTCATGTCTGTTTCTACATACACACACAGTGCCTCATTTATGTCACTGTCTATACAAGCTCTACAAACCCACAAAGCCACTACTGTCAAAACAAGGTACAGCATACCACACAGGCAAAAAAACATAAGCCACCTTAAGTCACCTCTTAGTATTTACAAGGGTAAAGTTAAAAGCAGCAAAAAGCAAAGAGCATATTAAGGCCTGTTTCCTCCCTCAGTACAATTACTTACATTATTTCCAGCATATTTTTTCCAAGCTGATACAGATTTACTCTCCCCCCTTTCCTTTTCCTTAAAGGAGCTCACTGAATGACAGTGGAACAACATAAGAATTCTTCTGAGATCTCCACAAAGCCATTAAGCAGAGAAGTACTCTATTTGAGGACTACAGTTAAAGATATAAGCAAATGCAAGTCTTTTAACCAGTTCTACATTCATTCATATTTTTAGGGTAGCAATTTCAGGAATTTCCATGAGACCTATTGGAATTTTTAAATCTAGTTATTTACTCTAATACTGAAATATAAATTCAGCTGTTTACATTAAATGCTTGAGTTGAACACATACAGGCAATATTTCTGAAATGTTTCCCATGTAAATACTCAACATAAGCAAGCCCATAAATACAGATTAAGTTGGTTTCTCTGCTAGGCTTTTATCTACCCTGAACAACTGAACCACAGATGAGATGGCAGTTCAAGAACACAAGCTAATAATCAGAATCAATGTTTCGCTGAATTGTGTTGTTCCCCCCACCACATTACACCTATTCTATGCTGCTGATGGTGGTACGTTTCTGAGTTGCCTGTAACAATTTTCCAAAACAGGGTTTGGGAGACAATTTAAGGGCTTCAGGAATTTTTTCTAGGTATCTAGTTGGGATGAAAAAAATATAAATTCTTGGCATTTATGGTAAACACTTGCCAATTCCCTGAACTGTTACTAGCTTCCAATTGCTAGGATCCTAGTTCTTTTCTCATCCATTTCTCAAGCTGGATGATGGTACAAACAAATGC
>NW_010589234.1:322638-341562 GCF_000705375.1 Tinamus guttatus | reverse complement strand
AATCACCAGTTTGTCAAAGAAAATCCTTACATAACTTGCACATAACTTGATAATACAAGTGCAGAGGGTTATGCAGCTGAGGAGGAAGCAGGAGGCCATGGGGATCAGAAGCAGGAAGATTTCAAGAGAAGCAACTCTGTAATTAGAGTTTCGTGGTTGTTTAGGCTGGCTTAAAATAGTGAGAGAAGCTGCTTTGCCATTCCTGGTACTTGTGCAAAATGGTTTATTCTTGCTGTTGTATCGTCTCCTCCCCCCACTAGAATCCACCTTTGAAGCCCCGTGATGAATTGGATGAGCAAATTGATTGAGTAAAAACAAATCCATAAAAATAGCAAGAAATGTAATCAGTAACAAGCAGAGGTCTGTAGTTTAAGCCAGGTCAGCTTCCCAGGCCTTCGCCCCATGTTCCCTGCATTTACATACAATGTGAGTTTCACTTGAACTGTGCAAATGAGAAGGGGAGGTTATAAACAGCTTGTAGTTTGTGAATATGAAATGTGGTAGCCTGTTGGCATGAACGTTGCTGAGATGAGGTTTCAGGTGTGCAAGGGAATATTGTTCCAAAAGAATCTTGACTTACATAATTTTATTGCTTGAGAGAGCAATTTCTGTTTATTTGTGCTTTCAGTGAATCCCCCGAAGTTTAGAAAATATAAAATAAATACAAATATAAAATTAAAAAAAGCTTGAAGAGTGATTTTGTTGTAGCAATTGACGAAATAGTTGGCATTGTCTGTCCCTGTTATTTATGTTAAAGCATAAATGTATGCATCTAAAATTAAGAGGCTTATTTCAAAAGTAGTATTTGGAATTGAAATAATCATTAAAGATTATATAGGTTTACAGTAATTGTTGTATTCTTAAAAATGATTTTAGACTAATAGTAAATTTGTTTGCTTTTGAAGTGGTACAGTATTTATTTTATTGTGGTTCCAGTACTGAAAGTGCTTTGTTTCTTTTGATTAATGTGAATATTTTATTATTAGCATTCTGATTTACGATTAATATATTACCTAATTAGAGTTTCAGAGAGGACTTTGTTCCTTCAACAGGTTGTGAGAAGATATATTTTGGGCTCTGTGGTTGACAGTGAGAAGAATTATGTGGATGCCCTCAAAAGAATCCTGGAGGTACCTAATATCTTTTGCTTTTGAAAATGAGGAAATCTGAGAAGTAATTAAATCCTTAAAGAATCTGTAACATGATTCACATGGATTTTGTTACAGATGCCTCATGCCAAATATTTGGAGAGGTTTTGTATGTGGATGCTTTTATGCGAGTGGTAGAATTTTATGTTAAGACAATTTTTTAGCTAATTTGAATCTATGTTTATGTCTTTTTTTCCACAGCAATATGAGAAGCCTCTTTCAGAAATGGAACCAAAATTACTGAGTGAAAGAAAACTCAAAATGGTCTTTTATCGAGTTAAGGAGATTCTTCAGTGCCATTCGATGTTTCAGATAGCCCTGGCCAGTCGTGTCTCTGAGTGGGATTCTGTTGAAATGATTGGCGATGTCTTTGTGGCTTCAGTAAGCAAGTGCATCTGATCAGATGATCTATTTTTGTTTTAGAAATGTTATTTATTATCCCTGTCTTTCTCTCCAACCTGGCCACTTTATTCCCGTATTCTGCAATGCCTGTGGCAGCTTCTGGAGTCAGTGTATCCATTCTGGTGAGGCAACTGACACCAGCCTTGGTTAGCAGACATGGAAGAATTATGGCCAAAATTTTCAAACTTGGATCAAACTTTCAGACATTTAAGTGATTGCTTTTTCAGAGGAGCTAGACATTTGTAAATCCACCAAAATGGGACCCTAGCTACAATTTTGGATCTCAGTGGAGGCCTGGGCTTTGGACTATAGCTGAGTGCATTGACACTCTGTAATTCACAGCTTTTGTGTTTTAAGGTTCCTATCTTTTGTTCCACGCAAAGATCTCTTTTTGCTTCATGGGTGTTTCTATAGAGCCACCAATAGACCAAATACAAGGGCTTAGCTTCTAAGGTGGAGTTCTTAGCTGTCATAGGTCTCGGTAAATATGTGTTGGGCTTTCTTCTGTGTTTATAGTTAATGCTCTCCTTTTTACTTTTTCAGTTTTCTAAATCTATGGTGTTGGATGCATACAGTGAATATGTAAACAACTTCAGTACGGCAGTGGGGATTCTCAAGAAAACATGTGCCACCAAACCTGCCTTTCTAGATTTTCTAAAAGTGAGTGCATTTAAACTTGAAACAGCTAGTCAGATTAAATAATTAAGGCTACGTAAATTAAAAGTTAGAAGGAAATTTGGTTAATGGTGTTGTATATGGTGTGACTGCTTTTGTAGACTGTGGATTATGGATTTCATAAATGGAAGAGAATTCACTTCCCCTGCTATAGTTTCAGAGCAATAACATGGTTTTCGATCTAGGGTGTGTTCTGAAGTACATTGCGGTTTTGTCATTATTCAGGTCAATTTTATTTCTCTACTGGGATTTGGGCACCATTTGAGCTTACAGTAACATCTTGCTTTCAGGCATCTTATTTGGGATGTTTTTTACTTCTAACCATGTATGGCACAGAGTGGTTAAGAAATTGTATTTCTGTTTCACAGCACTTTTCCAGTGTTCTTAAAATCTCTTTTTTCTCCATTTTGTGGAATGAAATTGAAGAGAGTTGTGCAGATTGCATCCCGCTGTGGTGAATGTGGTGCTCCCAGGAAGAGTTCTGTGTGTGGAGACTCTGGCACATGCCACAGAAGCCCCTGGAAAGCCCTAATGGGGGGGATACCCTATGGAGTGTAACATCCATCCCAGGGCTTTTTAGTCTGCTGGTTTTTTGCTGGGAGCCTGGAAGCTCCGTTTGCCTAATTTTCTTGGGGGTTGGGCTGTTCCCCAAGAGTTGCCAGCCTGTCAGGTCAGTGGCATTGGTCTATGAAACACTGACATTCGTTGCCTTAGAAAGGCCTCACAGTGAAGTTTTTGGGTATCCTTGGAGGATGATGCAGGGCCTCGTCCCCAAGTCTGTTCTCAGATCTTAAAATCAACTAAGAATCTTTTGGAGCAGAGTAAATGCATCATACAGGATCGTGTTGTGTGGGCATTATGGCCCACCAAGACCACGCTGTCTAGTGAGGTTACAGTCACCTCATACCTCTTGCACTTTTAAAAGGACTTAATTCAACAGTGGCAAAACTGGCAGCTTTCCTGGCTCCCTGCCACCACCAACACTGGTGCTCAGAGCTGGGGGCTGCAACTGGGCGCTGCACAGAGAGAGAGGTGACATCTGTGTTCTCCAGCATTGGTGCTTTTGTCCAGCTGCAGTCAACAGAGTGTGGACCAGAATCTTCTCTGTGACTGGGTGGGCAAAAAACCTTGTGGAGGTGAATACAGAAAGTTGCTTTGAAACTGGTAATTGTAGCAGTAAATATCAATTTACTCTTTAGTATTGTTTGCTCTTTTTTAGTATTGAAAAGTGCCTCAGTTCTCCTTATTTTGAGTCAGCTACGTGTCTGGTCAAAATACTTCCAGTTGAAAGGATTTACACAAATAGTTATGAAAATAGTTACACGCATACAAATACTTATTAAATTTGTCTGGTTTTATCAGCTAGTTCTGATAAACAAAACAAGTTGTTGTTCTTCCTGAGTGCGAAGAACACTAACAGCATAAATTAAGTTTTCCTTAGTCTTTTTTTTTAATTAAGAAAAACTAAAATCTCTTTTTGTTTGTATAGTGTTGATATTATGGTGCTTTACCTACACATTGGTAGATAAAGATTTACAGTATCTTAGCCCTAAGAAGCAAAAGATTTGCAATATTTTAGCTCTAAGAAGCAGAGCAGCAATAGCAAATTATGGACTGTAAGTAAACAAGTAATTTGTTTACATTTTTCCTACTTAAGACCCTGAACCATTTAAGTCCTTGGGTTCATGTGCTGTAAGCTAAGCAGATATTTCAGTGCACTGCTTACAGGAAAAGCATGAATATGCATAGTTACTGTATTACTCTTGAGACTTCAGCCCTGCTCTGTTTATTTAAAGGAATTTTAATTTAGTGGTAGCCATTGTTTTAATGTTGATTTTTTTTCCTAAAGATACAGTATTTTTAAATAAAATTGCAGGATCTTTACAGTACCCTTCTTATAATAGATGCAAATGCTGTACAAGTATTTTCATTTTTGATCAGTAACTGATGGAAAGGCACTTGTGTGAGTAACCAGTATGACTTCCTTGCATTGCAGCAGTGTCAGGAGTCGAGCCCTGATCGAATCACACTGTATGGTTTAATGATGAAACCTATCCAGCGTTTTCCACAGTTCATTCTGCTATTGCAGGTAAATAATTTTTACTATAAGACTTACTTTATAAGTGCTCCTGTTGCGTTTGCATGTGGGATTGATTTACAGTTGTCCTCTGCTGCAGGAACATGCTGCAGTGGGTTTTATCTGCAGTTTTGTTAGGAAATACCAAGAAAAAAACTTCACTGCCTGGTAATGTCCTGATCGCCTAGTCTGCTTCCTGGCACAGTCAGCAAATATACTATAGGAAAATCTTAATAAATCAGATTTACTCTAAATTACTTAGCAGATTAGATTTAGTTGGTAAATCACCTCATAATAGAACTGTAGATATATTACACTACTCATTTAAATCAATTTGCTAGGTAATAATTCTTCAGACACCACTAAGACCTGTATGCTGTTGTTTTACTTTCTGTTTAAGTGACATACAAGAGAAAATTCATGTGTTGGGTAGTTCCGCACACATGGAGACAGTGGCATAAATGTGTTGTCTCCTGTACTGCTTGGCTTGCAGTGTCCGCTGGAAGGGGCCAGAGCTCCTTCTTGCCTGCAGTGCCTCCTCTTCCTCACAAGGAAGCTGAGAGCGCTCCCAAGCTGGGCCATTGGGGTGGGTGCCCCGAGCTCTCATCTCCACACAGAGCCCCACTGTGCAATGAGCACAGTCCCACAGTGCACTCGTGTATTGAGCCTTAACACCTGAGAACGTGCTCCAGGCAAACACGACGTTTGTAAAGCTGTGCAGAAGCCCTCCAGGCCTATGGCAGAAAAGCCCTCGGTGCGTTAGCTAGTCCTCCTAGGTGTCCCAGAGGAGGACAGACACCAGGGTGACGCTCCAGGAATTACTGTGGAAGAAAAACTAAGGTGCTCGGTGAGCTCACCTGTGGGCAGCCATGTCTAGAGCTTTCGAGGAAGTAAAACAGATGGAAAATAATGTGGTAGGAACTCGCAGTGAATATGTTGGGATGCTCGAGTGTTGCTGGAAAGAAGCAAAGTTTCATTCGAATGGTTCCAGGATGTGCCTACAAGAGAAGGGTTTTTAAAAGTTGTGACCTCAATGAGGTAACAAGTACTGTTACCCTACTTTGGGATTAGCACACTATCAGTGTTTTTGTGAGAAATAATAACTGTCATGAGAATAATATGGTGTAATTAAATATCATAAATGTTTAATTTTACCTCGCTTGACAGATATCTGCATGTAATATTGACTTTCAAATTTTGTTTAACGTGACTTTCATCTTCGGATGCTATTATTTGTTTTCAAGTTCATTTTCTGTACTTTCTTCCTATAAATACGCTGTATCTTTTTGAAGAACTATAAGGATATTCAGGAAAAAAGTAGAGTATCGTCTGAATATTCATTAGGAGTTTTCGATTGATCTTATTCTTAACACTAAGGTAAAGAACGATATCATAACTTTGAACAGGACGTGCTATAAACTTCCGCACTCTTTTGAATTTGACTTTAAAATTATATCCATTTTATTTTTTTTATCATTTATTTTTCCTCAGGATATGTTGAAGAATACTAATAAAGGACATCCTGATAGGTTACCTCTACAGATGGCTCTTACAGAACTTGAAACACTGGCAGAGAAGTTAAATGAAAGGAAAAGGGATGCAGATCAGCGCTGTGAAATAAAACAAATAGCAAAAGCAATGAATGAACGTTATCTGAACAAGGTTAGAAAATAGGAATGTGTGATGGAAGAATTTCTGTATTATTAGTTTCTGTGCCTTGAACAGTCTTTAGAATGGACACAGAAGGGACACCTACAAGCCTTTCTGTAGTGCTCAGCAAGATAGGGTCATTCTGTAGGTAGGAGTGAATTGTAAGTTATCTTCAGGACTAAATAGATTCACTGGTTAAAACCACAGTGAGCTGAATGGTTTGACAGGCTGAAATATCAACAGAGTTGAAATATCAACAGAGTATAAGTGTTCTGTGGCAGTGTAAAAGATGGTGCTGTTTCCTATTTCTATAGCAAATTCTCATGCAGATCTTTTCCATGAGAAGATTACTTTTATCCAAGAGTTGAGGAATTTCTCCTGAGTAAAGGCAAAGAAACAGTTTGTTACTAAAGAGCAGTTTGAGAAATGCTACTAGATGTGCCCAGTATCTCCCTTATTTTAAGGAACATCCTAGCCTGTTTCAGTTACTCATTTGAATCTCACAATATTTTAAAAGAATTTTCAGAGACATTCAGTAGGAAAGAAGGAGCAATCTTCTTTGTGTTTGCTAGTGGCTAACAGTAGCATAGCAAGTGGAAATCTATTTTTTTTTTTTTTTGCACTGGATGTTGCATGCATCATGTATAACATGCAGTTTTTGTTGTTTTTAAAATCTAGCTACTTAGCAGTGGAAACAGATACCTCATACGGACTGATGATATGATTGAAACAGTTTATAATGACAAGGGAGAAATAGTCAAAACCAAAGAACGACGACTTTTCATGTTAAATGACGTGTTGATGTGCGCAACCGTAAATGTGCGGTAAGGCTGGATTCATACTGTTTAAATGATCATTCAAGGTTGAGCTGGGAAAAATGGCACTTAATGGAAGGCTACTGAAATAATGCTACTAATGCTACATTTTTCTCTGTTGCCTGCTCATATTTTAAAACTCTGGAATAAACATGCAGAAAATCTTTATCACTTGGAGATTACAGGTAGAAAAGTTCTGTAGTGTCTATTTTTTGCTGTTTATTAGTATTTAATGGAGTGGAGGTTTTGTAGGTTCAGTACCCTTCTAATTTAGATAGTAGAGACTGTGCCTGCAGCTGTTACTGTTAGTCAAGTGCGGTTAGTATGTGCCTAAATCACACTTGCGTTTGGGTGTTGCTTGTGGCATAAATTGCTTTATATATTATTACATTCTGGCAGAGAAAATATGGGCCCTCAAAGCCTTTAAAAACTGCTTTTCTTAAGTGTGATCTGAGAGTTGATATTTTCTGCCCATTACTGAAGTGTGTAAGTTACCTCCAAGTGTGAAAGTACTCAGACTTTTCAATCATGTAAACACTTAGTGCCATGTTAGTGATGAACAGTGCCGTGGAGTAACTCTCCTTTTCAGAAAATGCACAAGGCAATGCTCAGTTATCCCAGAAGTTACACTTCTTTTCCTTTCCTCTTTACTGAGTTCTTTATTAACAACTGCATATTCACTTGGGATTCTTTGGGGGAAGATTACCTTTATCTATTTATTTTATCTTTTTGTGCGAGATCACTGTTTGCATTTTTTTGTGATTTTTTTTTTTTACCTGAAGCAGCGATATTCAAACTATTTTCCTTTTCCTTGTGAAAAGTCCATGTTTTTCCTGAGTTGCTGGGTTTCTTATTAAATCAACAGTTTCGGTTATCACTCTTGTTCCTGTGGGCATCACTGCTAATGAGCAGCCTCCTTTGGGGCAGTAGTCAGGCATGATGCTTGTGTCACACGAGGCTGTCAGCTCAAAAAAAGTTTCAATTCCGTAGTGTTTTTTTTTTTTTTTTCCCCCCTTGGCAGTTTAATTTTGCTTCTTAACCCAGTGAATGTATGGAACGGTGGCTTCCAGTCTTCGCTGGACTCCTTTGCTGGTAGTGATTTTCCGACTCCCCATTTGTGGATGCCCCCAGATTTTACCTAAACGGCGCTGTAGGTCCCTCAGAAACGAGAAACGTTACGTGCGCAGGCACTTGCGCAGCCGTCTCTGCTCGCTCCTCTTAGCCGCCTTTTGTGCCACTTCCCGGAAATAATCGAGATCCCAAGGGTCTGTGGATGGTGCGTTCAAAAATAGTTTTCTGTAGCTGGTAAAAGGCACGTGTTTCTGCAGAGCACATGCTGCTCGGAGGGTCCTCCTTCACACGCAATTCAGACAACCAGCCTAAACCAGAGACTTGCTTTGTAAGCAGCAGGACTCAGAGGAGGCAGATGCTCTCTCTAGTGACTGAGCAGCTGTGTTCTGCCTTGTCTTGTTTGCTTTCTTTCCAGTTAGATCTAGAGTTCGTAAATATTTCCTTAAGCTATCGTTTTTAATGTTTTTTTGTTTGTTTGTACTTGTCTCTTGGTTGCAACTGTATTGCAAAGGTTGCTGACTGAATGTCAGTTTTGAGAGACTGTTCTCAGTAAATAACCTTTTACTGGCTTTCTTCAAGCACCCTTTGGGTTGCTTTTAAGTTCTTCATTTCAGCCGTGCTTTCTGTGAAGTGAACACTAAAGGAAACAAAAATTTCCAGTTTGTCCTAATACACGTTATATGTGTGCTTGAATGAGGGAGTAAAAGAAACAAAGGCGAAGGAGTATGACGACCAGTTCTATTACAAGTGAGCTTCCTCAGCAAGCTGTTTCCTCTGAAATGCCTGCTGTGACAGACACTTCCTTTAGCAGCCACTCGTGCGGTTTGCGCTCAGATACCACAACAGATGCAAAGAACATCCTGGTCGAGGGGCCCAGTGGGAATGTTGGATCGTTGGCCCTTGGGAAGTAACCTTGACCTTCTGGTAGTTGTTCAAAAGCCTTTGCATCCATACTTTCCTAAATACAGCAGGTACTACTTTTTTTTTTCACTATTTCAGGCACTATCCAGTTACCATCAAAAAGAATTAGGGAAAAGATGGGGCCACAGTGTATCCTGAACATTTGTAACAGGATGTTGAAATGCATACTGATCTTCTTGAGAGAATAATTTATGTTTTGCTCTGGAGATGTAGGGTCTGCTGTTGGCAGTTGTATGCTGCTTGCAAACGTGATTACTGCACCTGCATTGCTGTTCTTTAGACTCACTGCAAAAGTCAGTGTCAGTCAGAGGAGATGGAAACATATGTTGGTTTAAAGCTGTGCACAGTGCTCAGATGGTATACAGCAGATTTCGAAAGTTAAAATAATGAACAGTATGCTGTGAAATATAATTGCTTGTCAAAGCAATAATCTGTGTGTCTTCCAGCTCTTCCTACGAAAGCAGTGGCATTGTGACAACTGGGCAGAGATACTTACTGAAGTGGAGCGTGCCCCTGGGGCAGGTGGAAGTCATAGAGTACGGCAGCAGCGAGGGCCAAGGGGAGAACTGCAGGTTTCCACCTCCGCACTCTACTGAGAGCATCATTAACTCCAAGCCGAGTAAGTGACAGGCATTTGTACTTACATATCTTTAATCTTTGTTAAAACCTGTATTTGTCTGTAAATGGGCTACTGAAAGCAAAGAAAAACACTTTGTGCCTCAAGACTTGTGTAGCATGGATGGTAATATAAAGTCTTCCCTGAAAACTGAAAACCTGTAAAGTGATAGCCAGCCTCTCACCTTGGAATGTAAATTACTTCAGTTTATTTCATCTTACAGTTTTATGGCATAAAAACATGAATGTGGTGGACATGCAAAGAGGTTATTGTCGTTTGGTATGCCTGCTGTCCTACTGTAGTTAGTTGTACATATGTTCTTATCCCAGTGTTAATGCAAGGACATTTCCCTCAGCAAAAAAGACAAGCTGCTCCATCACTGTGGAATAAGAGCTTGGATACAGGTGGTTGCTGCAGGGTGGAAGTTATTTCACTGGATTCCACAGTATCCTATCCTTCAAACACAGTATCAAGTGCCTCAGAAAAAAAAAATGCAATAATGATTTTAATGAATGTTTATGAAACTGTGCCACTAAGTAATTTCCTTCTCTTCCTCCAAATGACTTCAATGTCTGAAGTTGGAGAAATCTTTTTGTGCTCCTTAATCTCTCCTACAAGCCTGCCAGCTACCCTCAAGAGATGTATGGATTTCAAAAGTTTACTCAGTAGCTAGCCTTTTATAAATAATGAATTATTTTTATACCATAAATCTTTTATTTTTAAGTACATTTAGTATATCTAGTTTGGTTTAGTTGCTTTTAATTTGCTGAGTCTGGGCATTTATTTCACACTCTGTTTATTTAACATTGCATTCTTGCCTTGTGAGCTTTCCCACAGTCCTTCCCTAAGAAATAAATATTGTACTTGAGCGCTGCCTGAGATGCAGCTGCAGCATCTAATACCTCCCTTGTTCTCCAAGGTGGCTCTTGTTAGACCTTCTTGCTCCTCCCTTTGTAAACAGCACAAGAAAGTTCTTAAAGTACGCAGGTTTCAATTTCAAAGTTGACTTTATTTTGTAACTTTTTAGACATTAGCGAGCTACTTGGACAATGTGATTGAAGCTCTTAAGTTATTTTTTACCAACTGCTGTATATATGACCCCAAGAGGAGTGTGTATAAAGACTGTACTACCTAGAATTGGGGGTTCCCTTCCCGGGAGAGTGTGGGAGGAGCTGCTCATTGCAACACTCCTAGTGTGACATGGTTGATTAGATCCTTGCCCTTCTGGGAGATCAGATGAGGAAGCAGAGGATGAAAGAAAAAAAAAAAATCCTCACGCAAACAATCCAGTGGAACCTACCTGATTCTCTTGGCTTTGAGGTTTCTTAGTTTCATAGTGTTTGGTGATAATATCAAAAAATGTCAAATGTTTTTGCACATCATCTGGAGTCTCAATGTTCAGCTTAAATGGTATTCAGTGGGTGAAAGGCAAGATTTGCTGCTCTGTTGGCAAACTCTGATCATTATATTATTTCAATCCCCTTCTAACCAAAGAGGTCAAAAGGTGAGAGTCAAAAATAAACAGAATATGAAGGTTGCTAGTTATGTAATTGAATAGATCTTTGGCAGAATCAAAGGCATTTGTAGGTAGGTATTTGTAGGTTTCTTAATGCTGTTTTCTAATAGAGTAAATTTATGATTTTTGTTTATAATCTCTAACGATATTTAAAGCACAAAATAATTCACATTTCAGGCTATTTTTGTTGTTTTTTAATAGTATGATTATCAGATCTCATTTTACTTTGCAAATTAGTCAAAATTCTCTTTTCTGTATTGGAGTTACTCTTGCCTGAAAGTCTGTGGCCCAATTGGATGGTTGTAGTGAAAATATTTCTCACTTGTGTGTGCCAAAGCCTGAGATTCCAGAGAGACCTAATGTGCTAATTTACTTATATAGAACCATTTGCAGGAAGACGCAGGATGACATTCCTGCCTCATAAATCCACATACTGTTTCAGATAGGCTCTTACTAATTGTTTCTCTCCATCTCAATCTTTTAAAAGTGTTAATTCATGTGAAGAAGCATATACATATTCATAGTATCAAAGAAGCTAAATTAATATTGGAAAAGTCATGAACACTAAATTCTATATTTTTGGATTTGATTTACTTTTGCTGAAAGAATTATGTCTTTTTGAACTCTGTTATGCAACACATACAGAGTGTTTTGGAGTTATGAGGATGTTTAGTTTGCTTTCGTTGGAAGGTATGAGAAGTACTATAATGTTAGGTGCAGTTGTTAATGTAAGAAAAAAGATCTATGTTTCAAACCCCAAAGATAATTCAGCAATAGGGTTATACAATATGGGAACATTCGTATGTTCTAAAATGTTTGAAAAGCTCAAAGAAGATAGGCTTCCCTTGGTGTCAATTTGTGATTTCTTTTTATCCACATAGTTATATCCTAGTGAATGATATTTCTTCAATAAAAACAAGATGAAAAGTTGATTTGGGAAGAGGGCTCTCAATAAGTTAAGTGCTACCTGTGTTCTAATAAAATAGAGAATGGATCAAGGAGCAGTGAATGCGACTTGTTTGGTGCAGTCCTAAAAGTGTCTTTCCAATAAAATATAAAAAGGTGTCCAAAGACAACTTTTTAACTTCTTACCAAAATATATTATATTCTCCTCAAAAAGAACCAAGACAGTTGACCAGCAATTGCAAATATCCCCTCCACACATAGAAACACTGAAAATGTCTCATAATGAGCTTTAAAGGCAGCCAAAATAGGCAACAGTCAAATACACAGCACAGAATTTCAGTTTTCTGGACCCTGGGCAAGTACTTCTACTAGCGGTAGAACTTTGCTCAAGCTGTCGAAGGACAATGAATTGTGGATTCTCTGCTGGGATGAGTTTCTGTTTGCTGCTGTAGTGGATGTGACCACACAATGTGTTTTTCTGGTTGTCAAGGCAGCCTAAGGATGAAAAGGGCGAGCTGTAAAAGTCTTTCAGAGTGTCTCAAACAAAGACAACCAAGTTGCAGAGACTCTGAAGGAGCAAAGGGAGGAGGCTAAAAGTCTTTCCATTTCTGGGGGAGAAGCCAAGTGTCGGCTGGGTTGTCTTGGCTCACTGCTGCTGGTTGTGTTGATCAGCAGTCATAAACACCGGAGGCTATTACTTAAGGAAATAATCATTTAATTTTAACCATATGGCTAAAAAATGAAAGAGAGAATGAGCAAGGCCCATCTGCTCTATATATCCTTTAATTCTGACTGTAGGAGGTAACAGTAAAGCAAAACTTCAGCATGTTTACATTTATGGTGGAGGCTTAAAGTTATTTTTAATTTCACAGGTTTACAGAACATAACAGGGGTCAGGCTTTAGCCCGGCTGAGCTCTGACTTGTCTGCTCTCCCAGTCAGTCTTGCTGGGGTGAATTGGCGCTCCGTTTCCACTTGCTGCGGTTCATGTTTATTGTCAGAAGCCGTAGTAACGCCACGCTGAAATGCAGACGTGACTCTTCTCGTCCGCGTTTCCTTCTGCTTTATGCAGGCAGCTCACGCGTGTTGTCAGGGAGACAGGCGCGTGTCTCATGGGCTCGTGTATCC
The DNA here is from genome assembly GCF_000705375.1 of Tinamus guttatus. The sequence continues at coordinate 328,638 of NW_010589234.1, read as the reverse complement.
CTGTGTTCCTGCAAATGTTTTCCTTGAGATTAGAAAAACCTTCTCAAAGACAGAAATAACACTGCTGCGATAGCCACTGCTGTCGAGCTGATTTCTGCTGGTTTGTCTCATGAGAAAGGCAGAATTGGGGAAGGACAGAAAAGTCAGCTGTATCATTCCACTAAAGCTGGACAATTGTAATAGAGTGTCTAGAGTAAACAAGACCAAATGTTAAATGATATTTCAAGTCTAACATTGATTATAAGGTTTTAAGAAGGATGGTAGTGCCGACACTGCTAGTTCAGCCAACTTTCATCTCTGTGAAGTATATGTAGAGTTACGATGTAAATCTCTGTTTTAAAACAACAGCTCATAATACTGTGCACTGAAGGAGATGTAATATGTCCCTAAATGTAAACTGTCACTGATACCTGTCAACAGAAGACCAGAGATTTTAAATAAATCTGATTCTGGATGCAGCCTGTTTGGCTGAGCAAACCAGGTGCATTTAAATAGTTCGCTTTCTTAAGAAGATACATGTAACCAACTGGTGGATTAGGCATGGATTAAATTAGGTGTTACATGTTTGTCTCACTCACTTACAAAGAATTCTTCTGATTTCCTGTCGTATTTCTTGTAGTGGTTATAGAGCTTGACATAGAGTGCTGATAATCCTTCTTCTGAATTGCTATAGGGGTCTGTTTCACTTCATGACACTGCCCAGTAAGATGAGGAGAAGCCGGGGTACAACCCGGCGGGCCGGAAGGAGGGAGGGAGGAGAGCTCCTCGCAGTGCACTTCCCACCTGAGGCGCAGACGATCCGGCCCCACCTGAGGCGCAGACGATCCGGCGGCTCAGCCCTCTGAATTCCAGGGAACCTCCGCCTGCCCAGCCAGCCCGTGGTCGTGGCCCATCCTCCAGACCCCGGCTGTGCTTTCCGTCTGCGATGCGTTCACACCCGCTGCCACTGCTTTGTTATGCTGCTTTTATCTTCTCACATCCCTTCCTCTCTCGGCCTTTCATCCTTGCGGTTTCAGCCCCACAGAGGCACCATGCCAGCTCTTCCCTCCTCCTAGGAGGCTTCCCGGTCTGTGCTGCCTTCACCTGACCTTTGGGATGCCACAGGAGGGCACGATTAAAGGGCAAGTCCTGTCTTTCATTGGAGGCTGCTGCAGGGTAACTGTCAGTGCCAGGGCCTGAAGCTGCTGGGATCCATAACTGCACACGGCTGTGTTTGGGGAAACGTCTCGTAGCTGCCACTGTTGGTGTGCGGCTGTGGAGCTGGACGGTGGCTCCAGACTGTCACTCCAGTGGGAATTCAGCTCCATGTTCCCTCCCACTTTCATTTCCTCCTCCTTTGCCACAGGACAATTGTTTATGTGCTGCTATATCAGAAATATTTATGGCATTATATTTTTAAATTTCCCTGCCCTGTCAGGATTAGCTCAAGTTTTGTATAATTCTTAAACCACACTCATAATGCAGAAGATGCTTCTCACTCTCTTAAAAGGTTTTGCCTTTCCTTGGCATTATTGCATAATTTCAGTCACTGATGGTACAGTTGTATATTTTGCACAGTATTTGCAGTTGCAAGCTATTGATTTTATCTTCCTATTACTCAAGCTGTACAAATAAGCAGTTTTGTGGTTGGACTGTATTTTTTTATTTTTTTTTGCGCAGCCTGTTTGTCTTGATGTTCAGATCAGATACAATGAGACATATCATGAGACAGGTCTCAGTGCTCATGTAATTACTACTTGAGAACAAGGTATTAGCAGCTGATGGGAATGTGAAGTTAAAAATACTTGTCAGATTAAGGCCTGGGAGATTTGTTTCCCAGCTCTGCTATATATATGTACCGGATTACCTGAGGGACTTGGTTCTTTATCTGTAATTAGGGCTCAAGGAGCTCCCCTGCTTGGTGTGACAGTTGGAATAAATACATTAAACAGCTTTAGAAGCTCAGTTTCGGTCATTAAGCTCGTAGAAATTACTTCTAGATGCTTACATGGTTAAAGTAAGGTTGGAGTTTATTTGCTTGGAGGTGGTAGTCTGAATAAGGTCATCTCATTTTTATGATCGGGCTCTTCACATTGAATGAGGATGATGTTATGCCCTGACTGTTTTGATAATTAGATTTGCTTGCTCTATATCTGCATTTAATAGTTTGTGTTCTAATAATCTCAAGATTTTACTGCTTATCACCTAACACTCTGTATGTGTTTGCACTTTTTCTTTCTGCATTCAATTAGCTTATGTTAATAATCTGTTAGATTATGTTAATAAATCTAATTTGGTGTTATATTCTAGTAGGAAAACTCACTATTTTATTGATGCTAGCCAAAAAAGCTCTTGTTTTCTGAGATCATGATGGATTTCCCATTTGCTTTAGGTTCAGAACCTAGAGATTGATATCACTTTGTAAGTATGTATGTGGTTTGGAGCTGTGAATGTCATATAATCTAAGGCAAGCTACATTTGAACTACAGTGGCTCAGATTTTTCAGGAAAATTTAACTTTTGAGATGGCAAGTTTAATTTGACATAAAAGGACAAATGGGGTTAAGGTAGAAAGTCTGCTTTTTCTTTTGTAAACTTGGATGATGTTTTTGGTATTGCACTGAAATGTCAATCGGCTGTTTAATTACTGTTGAAAAAAGACCAAACAGCCCCACTCCCCACATGCTTTTTCTAGGTGTCTATGGAAACAGGAACAGTGCGTGTAACCAGATTGAAAGACACAAACAGAGTGAGTTGTGATGGTGCAGCTGTGAAGCACTTTGCTTGCGTAAGAGATTGTGTAGGAAGTGTCTAGTTCTTCTTTGTCACTGGCTTTAACATTGATAAAGAAAAATCAGAAACAAGAAATTACCAGTAAGGAGAAGCTTCCTTGCATCTGGCTGCTGGAGGCATTTGTCGAGTTATGTGCAGCGAAAGTTTAAGGACAATAAGGAGTTTTTGTCCATGGCCTTGAAAGTGAAAGCCAGGTATTTTGTTTCAAAGGTTTTTGTAAGTGAAAAAATATATGGTGCTTTATAGTGGGCATCAGTGGCAAATGCTGAATGAATTAAAATATTTTCAGAAGTTTGCTTGACAATTGCTGAAATAAATGATTTTATATATAAAAATGTCATATAGGGTATTCTTTTCTCCTTACTCTGAGAAACTTAGGGTGTTGTTCTTCTGTTGTAAAAGATCAGTAAAACTTTACAGCTGCAGTAGTTTCCTTTGTATTTTGCATTCCAATATATCTGTAGAAGCAGGATCCTGTGAACAGGTACTGAGCAAGAATTCCTGAGTTGCAATAATGGAATCTCAGGTTATATTAATGGTTTCTGGGCTCCTTCTTTAAATTCATACTCAAAGTGTTCAGAGAATAGGAAATGTTTTTACTTCAGACGTAACACTGTCTCTTGAACAGCCTCCATTCTTGTCCTTTTCAAAGGTGGGCATATTAAACTGAGCAGTGAGACACACTGCCAACCTACCATTATGTTACCTAAGATCAGTGAAACATTCCCAGGATAATCAAAAAGTCATAACTAAAACAAAAACAAAACAAAACAAACCAACCAAACAACAACAAAAAACAGTTCTGATTGCACTTATTTTTTTTACAGTATGTTATTTCTATATTATTTTTGAAGATATTTAGGTTAAACTGTCTCGTGAAATCTGTCCAGTTTTATCACAAACAGATCAGAATACATCTGGTATCATGAATGGATCCATTTTCCAGGACTTTCTACAAATATCTTATGTTAAAATGCAAGCTTAAGTGTTACAGAAGGGGCCTTCCTTTTTATTATTTTGTGTGAATGCCTGATATTACGCAGGTTCCATTTTGTTATGCCTTTCTCAGACATTGCAAATTTTAAAGTCATCTTTGACATATATAATTTCTCCCCAAATCCCAGATGATTTTTATGCTCAAAATGAGGTTTGAATCTTTCCCAGATTTCTTCCCTTCATTACACTTGAATCTTTTAAGTTCCAGTCTAGCTACACACAGATGGTTCAGTGGGAGGAAGCCGTGCTCAGCTTCAAAGACCAAATCACAACTGGCAAATCAAATTTGGGATCTGTCTGGCTTCAGAGGGGCCTTTCAATCTGGCATCTTTTATAAGCATGCCTTTAACTTCTTTGTTGCCCCTCAATATTGCTGGAACTGTACTCTGGCAAATAGCTTGTTCCTATTTGGTTGCAATTTTCGCATGTCAGTGCTCACTATTAAATTTCTTTTCATAGAATATGTAGTCTGACCTCAGAACTCAGTCTATAAATAACTCAAGGGAGGGAGTGAGGAGGATGGTGCTGGCCTCTTTTCAGTGGTGGCCACCGACAGGACAAGAGGAAACCACCACAAACTGAAGCATCAAAAGCTCCACAGGAACTTAAGTTCCTGTGGAACTTAAGGAAAGCGTCCTTAACAGTGAGAGTAACAGAGCCCTGGAACAGGCTGCCCAGAGAGGTTGTGGAGTCTCCTTCTCTGGAGATCTTCAAAACCTGCTTGGATGCAGTCCTGTGCCACGTGCTCTAGGTGACCCTGCGTGTGCAGGGGGTTTGGACTAGATGATCTCTAAAGGTCCAACCTTCCTTAATGATTCTATGATGTAAAAGAGTTAAAGTTTACTTCAGTTCATAGGCGTTACTTCAAGCCGAGCAATAGTGCTGAATTTAAAGCTGTGACATGGAGAAAAGTACTGCAAAATACATGTTTAGTGGTATATTTAAAAATCTCTCAGCTAGGGATCAATTCCTACCCCTGCTTCACTTAGCAACAAAAATCAATTTAAGCTTTAACCTTTTTTTCTTCCTTCTAAAGTGGCTGGTTGTCAATAAATCTATCTTGATTAGATTTCATAGCAAGTCAGCGCAAGGAACTATGTATTTTGCATGAATTCCCGATTTTTGGCACCGAACTTGCCCTCTGCAGGGCCTTTTGCAACAGGCCTTTAATTTTTCTGGTAAGATATCTTAGCAACAGAGGAGTTGTGGAAAAGAATTCCTGCTAACATATGTGGGCCAAGGTTTCACCCTTCAGCTGTAGGTGGAATGCAAAGAACTTGGCTTCCTGAGTCACGTAACTGATTATCGGTTATAGTGCATTGCGGCTTCCCCAGGCATGTCGTTCTCTGCAGCACTCGGATGTTCTTTACCGCTCAGAAGGACCTTCTCAAAACTCGTGGGGGTTTTTCATGTCAGAAAATAAGTTGTTTTGGAGCTTGATAAGTAGCTAGAGTGGCTTAGAAATGGGAAGGAAATGGCTTTATCGTTTATAAAAACTTTTAAAAGTGATTTAAGAAAAGGGCAGTCTTTACTGGGATAAAGCCAATAATTTTCTCCGTGTTTTCCATGGAAAAAGAGTGGACACCCACCCCAAAAGCCAGCAATGGATATTTTGGAACGGTCAGGGAACATGTGTAGGCTGAAGCAGTCAGTTGTTGAGTAGATTCTTGTTCCTTTCTGGCTCTGAATGGAGCCAGAAACCCCATCTCCTTCACTGAGGAAAGCCCATCCCCTCCATCAAAAATCCCCGGTACGTCCATCAAAAATCCAGCCCATCCCCTCCATCAAAAATTCCCAATCCATCAAAATCCAGCCCATCCCTCCATCAAAAATCTCCAATAAATCAACTATTAACATATTGTTAACCTCTAAAGAGCTAAACAAGCTAATCCTATTTTAAAAGATGTTCTGATTAAACCTTACAAGACCAAATTCATAGAATCATAAAATCATAGAATGCTTAGGGTTGGAAGGGACCTCTAGAGATCATCTAGTCCAACCCCCCTGTACACGCAGGGACACCTAGAGCACGTGGCACAGGACTGCATCCAAGCGAGTTTTGAAGATCTCCAGAGAAGGAGACTCCACAACCTCTCTGGGCAGCCTGTTCCAGTGCTCTGTCACCCTCACTGTTAAGAAATTTTTCCTTAAGTTCCTATGGAATTTTTGATGTTTCAGTTTCCGGCCATTTCCTCTAGTCCTACCAGTGGCCACCACTGAAAAGAGACCAGCA
>NW_010589234.1:304362-321562 GCF_000705375.1 Tinamus guttatus | reverse complement strand
TTCAAAGATGATGGAGAGTGGCTTAGCTATGGCATCTGCCAGCTCACGCAGCACTCTGGGGTGCATCCCATCAGGGCCCATGTAATTCAGATATTAAATTTCTGTAACTTATAACTCAATATCCAGACATAAATCAAAGGGAAAATTCTGACAGAATTTGCTTCTGGCTAATACATTGTCCCTAATCTCTTAAACCAAATTACTTTTCTGTGCTTCAGCTTATGCTCACTAAGGATCTGTATGCAAGAATGGTAACTGTGGCCATTCACCAGGCCTTTTCTTACCACTTAAGTTCCTTCTTAGTTTAGCCACTCCTCCTTGAGAATATCAGAGGATAGAAGCAAATTCTTGGTAATTATTTTTTTCATTCACTTTTCTTTTTTCTTTTCTGGATAAAACTTTGGTCTTTAATGAATGGGCCTAAAATGACTTCAGTTGAGGTGTTTTGCATAAGCGAACTTCGTGCATAGGTTACTCTATTTGTTTTGGCTCTCTTACTGCACTCTCTCCATCTCAATTTATTAAAATCTTGAGATGTGTATGTTGTAGACAGACTAGACTCAAGTGGCAAATACTGAGTTGATTTCCAGATTCATGTCTTGTTCTGAAGGCGGGGATGGGATATTTATAAGAGCAGGCCGAGGATTGTGGAGGAAAGTTGTTGGGATGAAGTAGAGGTCTGCGCTCCACAAGGCAGGTAAAGTCCTATGGCCACGGTTCAGTGCTGTGGCGCAGGATCCAAGAGTTGCTGAGCTCTTGCAATTGCAGTTTGCAGGTAAGCGTCAGTTCTGTGATTTGCTTTCAATAAGAGAATCTCAGATAACTCTGTCTTTATGAAGCTGCAAAAAATGCTGCTGCCCTTTTAAAGTTTACAAATAATGTAGGTAAAATTGAGTTCAGTTACAGTATCCATACTGTCCAGGGGCCTCCTTGCGCACTTTCAGCTTTTCACAGCATGCTAGTTCTAAATTTTCACATGGCTTAGACGCATAAATATAAATTTCTGAAATAGTCTTAGTGCCTTTTTCTGTGTTGCAGTTTGGACTGATTAATAGTGGAATTTGTAAACAGCAGGTAAGTAAATGGATTTGTGCCAGAAATAAAACTGCCAGTTACTTATAATCAGGCTAAACTGCATTTTGCAGTAGTTCTCTTTTTGTTATAAAAATCTGAGATAATAATGGTTTCGTTCTGTACCCTTTACAATGCTGAACACATTGTCATGGCCTTCAGATCCCTATTAACACTGAATGCTTTTTTGTTGTTGTTTTCGAGTAAACCTTTTGAAATAAACAATTGGTTGTGCTCAGGAACTAGCAATTCTGGCACTTCATAGATTATAGTTATTGTAGACATCAGTCAGAAAATAGGTGTTAGCTAACAGAAGAAGAGGGATACAGGGAGGCAACTGTTTAGAATTTTCAGATGTTAATTTTTCTACTTTTTGGACTGGAGAAAGTCAAAATGCAGCTTAATGGAAGTATGCATTCTACAGCTACTGAAAAGTCTTTTTTTTAAAAAAAAAGATCTAAAAACATACTCTGAAAGAACATAATCCAAAAACTCTTCAGCTTTGATCTATTTTGGAATTATTTCTTTTCTTTGCATACAATAAATTGAATAATCTTAAAGGCTGTTCTGATTGTGAGGAGAAGAAGGGCTGCATTGTGTTCTTAATTAACATGCAGCGCAGGCAAAGAGCAGTGCAGGAGAGCTACATCTATTCCATGCCTGGGGAAATAGCCCTAAGTGCATTCGCTCCCTATTTAGTGCTCAAGGGCAAGACAAATCTTTTTCTTCCTTCTTTTTTTTTTTTTTTCCTTTGCACCAGTCATGGGAAGAGGTTTGTGAAATAGATGTGCTACATGTGTCCAAACTGGAAGATAGGATGTGTCCAGCATGGGCAGTGAGCCCTCTTGGTGCAGCTCGTGTTGCTGCTGCTGCTACTGAGCTGTTTTCATCGTGCAGGGCAGGGGGCTGCATCCAGAGACGTCTTGCTTCAAGGTTTAAGAAATTACGGGTTTTGAACAACCATGATGAAGGCTGCAAATAACTTTTTGGACTTGTCATATGATCAAAAGCAATATTCTTGAAGGACACTTAAACTAACGTATTGCAGAAAACCTACTGATTGGTGCTATTGAAAAATTCCATGTAATTCAGAGGTTCTGGAGGGTTAGTCTTTGCTGAAGCCAGTGCAGGCTGGATGTTTGGCACGGCTGTTGTGCATGGTTATTAAAATTACAGACAGCGTGCTCTCCAGTGTGCAGACTAGATAAACAACCTCTAGTCTTAATTGTAATTGTAAAAGGCAATGATAAGGTGAGCAGAAAGAAAATGCCCATGGTAACACCAGGATGTGCACAGATACCTATAATTTTCTGTGATGCATTTTCCAATTATCTGGCTGCGGGGACATGGATCAGCAAAGTAAAAGAGCTGTGATATACGTGTATAAATAAAACACTCCGATTTTTAGAAGTAATAAATGCGTATCCACATATGAGTGTAATAGTGTTTTTTTCAATATGGAAGGAACAAATCTGTTCTGATATGCTCAATTTTTATACAGTGCTAAGTAGTAGTGACTCATGTTAAAAGTATTACATTTTTCCTGCTTTCCTCCTTTACTGAGAATTGCATCTTTTTATTATGTATAATCTCATCTTTTTATTCATTGCAGACAAGCTGTATATGGGCCCAGGGCAACTGTACCATGATCTGCAGAACCTCTTGCATGATTTGAATGTAGTTGGCCAAATTAGTCAATTAATAGTCAGCCTTAAAGGAAACTACCAGGTAAATAAACAAAGCTGGATTTATTTTTAAGTATGCTCCAATCGTGAAGTAGTATAGTCAATCTCTTTCTAGGAGCACTCTGAAGAGAGTAAAATCATTTTTAACTCCAGTAATTAATTTACTGTTAAATACTTAGACTTATAAGTAGATTACAGCTGTCTTTTTAATCTTGTTTTTCTCAATTGTTTTTATGTGTAGGTGGATACTACAAGTGTCTGCATTTGCTCAATAGCTGCTAAGCTTATGTGGAAACAGGATTACATTTTAGTCTTAAAAAGTTGCTTTCTTACAATCAGACAACATCGTAGTAAGAAAGTTGATTTTCCTTTTTATGTTTTAGTGTTATTGGCTAAAGCACTTGATGCCTATTCAAACACATAATCCTGGCTTTCAGGGAGAAGCTGTATTTACGACTGAGTGCAAATCATTAAAGTGTTAGAGGATTTTCAATGGAATTTTGAAAGTAATTTGCTTCATCTTTATTCATGTCCCTTTTTTAACATGTGTTCTGGCAAAAATATAGAGGAGGCTAACACAGAATTTCAAAATGAGTCCTCCACAATCATAGGACTTTACAGATTTGTTTTCTTTTTTACCCTTTGATTAAGACACATTTTTAAACTTCTTGCAACTGTAAGACTATAAATGTGCGTCTGTGCTTGCGCACGTGTGAATACGCGTATGAGTTTCTGAGTTTCTGGTGTGATATCTTGCTCTCAGTCAAGGGCATTAAATAAAAAATCCAAATTGCTGAAAGCATGCACTATGAAGGAACTTTATGGAAACTATGATTTTAAACAAAATTTTGCAAGTACTCAAAGATGAATTTCAGCTCAATGATTGAGCATATACATAGCACAGATCAGAGATGAGACATTCAACCGCTGAATTATACAATTGCAAAATGCAAATTGTATAATTTAAGCAGTGTTCCAGGTGGAGATGCATAAATTAATTTGAACAATTTAGTTCAGGAATGAGGTCAACTTCTTTCTTTTGGAGAAAAAAAAAAAAAAACTTCAATTATCCTAAAATTCTAACTGCTTGAAATCAATGTACTTTTGTGTAGCAGAAGCTCACTACTATCACTCACACAGTCTTACCCATGAGACTGCTAACCAGGCTTGCCAGGGCATTGTTGTTTCAGCATCCCCCGGAACATATTCCAGTCGCACAAAGACCTTTCATGTTTACCACATAAATATTTGAGCAACAACATACGGGAAGTATGATTTATAGGGTTTTTCTGTGAGATATTTTTTAAAATTTGGGGTATCTTTATAATCGTTCATTTGAAATGAAGTAAAAGGGTCATGCAGACACTGAAGCAAATTCACATTTGCTAATCAGACAAATATTATTGATATATTATTATTGTTAATATTATTTGTGTATCATCAAGCTCTGAACAATGTAAATCATGGTATAAATACATTATTAAATCTTTCTGCATATTTTTGAAATGAATTTACAAATCTGTCTAAATTATTCACAATTAAAATGTCAGCTTCAAGAGTTGTTAGTTTTAAGGAAAGATCACCTTAGCATACGGGAAATAGGCCTCGCTGGCGCTGAATCTAAACTTAAACTATTTTTATTTTTCAGAATTTGAACCAATCAGTAGCCCATGACTGGACATCAGGCTTACAAAAACTGATCCTGAAAAAAGAAGATGAAATTAGAGCTGCAGATCGCTGTAGAATCCAGCTACAACTTCCAGGAAAGCAGGACAAGTCAGTAGTAACCTTGATTGTGAAGCTTTCTAAATGTGTTTGTGTCTTTGGCATAGATGTATCAGAGAAACTTCTTCCCTCTCTTCTGTCTCTACAGTTAGCCTCTGACTACTGTTCCCATGTCATTACAGTGGCAATTTTCACTTGTTACAGAACATGACAGTTTTTTTCAGCATTGTAGGTTTTTATCCTGTTCCTCGGTGTCATTTTTCAGATGCAAGAGTAACTGTGGCAATGACCCTTTATAGGGTATCTCATACTCATACTTTATTCAAGAATGACTACATTTTTTTTTCTTTTTTCTTTCTTTCCCCCCACCCTGTCCTGCAGGTCTGGGCGGCCTACTTTCTTTACAGCTGTGTTCAATACATTTACCCCTGCAATCAAACAGTCTTGGATCAACAATTTACAAATGGCTAAGCTGGCCCTTGGTAATTCTTAGTTGCTTAAACTAACAACCAAGAGAGTCCTCAATGTACTGTTTGTTACAGAAAATGAAATTGTTTTGTGAAAGTCTATCTGAAGATGTTAGAATTGCAATACACTAGATAGTAGTGACCGTATATCATTGCAAAGTAATGATATTCCAGAAAGGATGAGGGATTCACTATGAAGGAATATAATTTCCACAGTATATTAATGAAGTCTGCTATGTTTATTACTCATTTATCTATGTCAGAACTAGTGAAATACAGTAGAGGACAGAGAGGTGGGAAGTTACTCCACTATATTTCTTACATCTTCAGATCTTATAAACTTTCCAAGCATTTGTCTTTCAGGATCAAATTTGTCAGTTTTGCCTCAGGAACAGTTTTAGCTAGAACATGACAGTAAAGCTGTTAGGTTCCTTTGTTTAGCTTTCTGTGCTAACAAACATACTTTCATCATTTTAAAGTTAGGGGATAATTCTATAGGTGGATTCCTGAAACCATAAGTTGGGTTGGGGGCGAAGTGCTTTTTTTTTTTTTTTTAATGTAATCCTGTCATCCTTACTGGAGAGAGAATCAGTAACAAGCCTAATCTCAGTGGGAGCAATAAGAAATGTGCTGTACTGCTTTGTCATTAGAATCATGTACTTTCACAGGAGGTCTAATTTCAAAAGTTGCTTGGCACATTGTGTGTCTCAGTTGAGAAATATTTAGGACATGCAGATGATAAAAAACAAATTTTTCTAGCACCTCCTCAAAAGACGACACTTTCCATCCCACTGAGGGCAGAAAAAAAAAGGGAGAGTAGACATCTCAGTTGTTCTGTGAAGAAGAGCCTTGCAGTTACAATAAATAGTGGTTGTTAAGGGGTGCCACTTAGGTTCAACAGAGAAATGATGATGTTTACAGCTCATCTTCGCTAGTCTAAAATGATATTTGGTAGCATTTTTAAGCTATCCTGTTCCTGTTTTAATATCCTGCTGCCAAGATAGTTAGGAGAGGCTGACAAGATTGCTAAGTAAATAAACACCATTCAAATTTTGCTAGTATTAGTGCTGTTTTTGCATTAATAATATGTATGTGGTCTAATGTATAGAATTTCTGCTTGTACTTTTAAGCCATCATTTGTTCCTTCAGAAGCATCAATGGCATAAGAAGGGCCCAATCAATACTAACCAATTCCAAAACTGTTCAGTTCTGCTCTGTGAAGGGGTGTAAGCAATTATTCACTGAAGGTGCTGTGGGATATTTATTGTTTATTTTTGCCATTGCAGCGGAGGATAACCTGTTAGGTTGGTTCTGTGTAGAAGAGGATGGGAATCAGATCAAAAAGGAGAAACATCCTCTTCTTGTTAGACACATGCCAGTGATGATGGCCAAACAACAAGAGTTTAAGGTAAACAGAATTGCATTGTTATTGTGAAATAACAATGGCTAAAGGACAGCATACTGTAGATAGTTCTGGAAGTTTAAATTCAGCCCCACTCTCTTAACTTCCTGCTAACACATATCTTGCTGCAAGACCAATAGCAATGGAAACTCCAAGGAGATCACAGGAGTTCAAAATACCTGCCACCTTTGAGACACTGAGGAATATAGTGCTTACTCTTGAATGGCATGATATCCAATTTCAGATGTAGGCTCATCACCCAATTAAAATAAAACTGCCAGAAATTTTGAGTTGATCTTGAGGTTTTCCTGTCTTTTTATGGACTGGCAATGTGGACTGCAGTTGAGAATTGGGAATCTCATTACCCATAACTCTCCTGTATTGGTGTGGCTACACTGACTCCTGTGCAAATTTTAGACTGAATGCACAAAGATCAAAATATTGAAAATAATTTAATTTTATAGGGTCATATATAAGAATGTAGTTCTGCTCTGAAAGATGGTATGCAAGTGGTCCTAATGCCGTGGTTCCTATGTCTAAGGCCAAATCTACGACTGGCTTTAGTGAAGAAAATAAATACAGCATGTCAAAAGAAGCAGTGCTAAATATTCTTTCCTACTATCAACAAGATTTCGTGTTGAGTCATGAATTACTTACGCTTGTTCAAAAGCCCTGTTGGAAATAAAGCTTGTATAGGTAGGACCAGAATCCTAATGTTGACGTTGTCGCATGGGTACCGCTTAAAGCCTGAGTGGGTCTGCAGATCTTCATTGCTAGGACAGTCAATACAGGAGGGAAGTTCAGCTGGTGGCTTTACTTTAAGGATGTGCATACAGGTGTAGGCATTAGGGGAAAAATAATGGCTGTCTGGAAATGTTGAAATGTTTAAGGGTTGTAAATTGAGCCATTCCTATGACACAAATCAGGGTGACACGTGTTGCAGTTTGCAGAAACCAAAGTCTACTTAAGGTTCCCTGTCTCCCATAAAACCATATCATATCATTCATGTGGTATTAAACACTCGGCTTTGACTACATTGAGGTTTTGTAAAGTCACCACTTGCTAAATAATCCAATTAATATTAAGGAAATTTAAAATACTTTGTTTCCTTAGAGCCAGTGTGTTCTTAAGCCCTGTTTGTCCATGCCAGATGCTCTGAAGGCCCAGATCCAAATCCGATAACCAAATTATAACAGGATCTGATCGTTTTGCAAGGAAACGAAAGCCTATAGCCCTTGCAGTTATATAATAATCTTTGCCATGGCCACCTCAGCAGAAACAGGGTTTGCCAGTGTTTGGCTGAACTCTAGGCCAGCTTTGCACATTTTGCAGCTCTTACTGATGGGTTTGAGCCTGGCTGTTGTTCCTCATGCTCCTAAGGCCTGGGTACTGTAGGACAAGTCATTTCAGTGTTACTCTTGTTCTGCGGTTTGGCGCTAGGACGAGGAGCTCTTGCTCGACTGACCCAGCCTGGTAGCCCTCAGGGTGCTGCGCAGTCTGCTTGGCAGTGAGTGGGGCCTGTAATTTCTTCCACCAGAGCATATTTGTACCTGAGGCCATCATTTTGCAAAGAGCTTCTGTAAGAGTGGAGAGCTGAGCTGCCGCTGTTTAAATATGGAAAACATCCTCAGTTTTGACTATGACACAAACCAACTGGGAAATATGACAAGCAGCTCGAGAAGCATCCAACATGCAGGTTGCCTTTTCTTTCATTAGTGCTGTATTTAGCTGTCACAGCTGCTGTAAATCACCATTACCTGAGTACAGTTTCAACATGCAAAAATTGGCATGGTGGGCTCTTCTTTTCTTTTTTTCTTCTTTTTTCTGATCTATCTGTTTACATATTTTATTCTGATGGTGAATTATTTAGCAACCAAGTAACCTTGGTTTTGCTACTGCTAATCTCGGTGATGCCTGCTGACTTGAAGGAGAATGGTGAGACACTTTGCACTTTCAAAAAGTAAATAAGCTAAACTGGGAATTTAGCACTCTAAATTATACCTGCTTTTTCTTTTTTTTTTTTTAATTATTCAATTCAGTGGTAATATATTGCCATGTTTTGTAGAAATGCCTAAGAACCACTGCCTCTAGAACCACACACAGTATAATCACAGTATCATTGTTATCCAAGACAAGAACATCCATGTGCATTATAGAGAACTTTATCTAAAAACATAATGCCATGCCTCATCAGGAACCTTTTTACTCTGCAGAACATTGTTGTGTCTGCTACTGTAGATTGCTTTAAGATATTTACGTAAGCTTTAGGGTGTTCTGCCACTGATATTGCAGGAAGAAATGGAAATCCTTGGCTGATGATTAAAAATAACCCCTGTTCAGGGTCAATAAATAGGGCTTGTGTGTTTCTCTAGGTAGAGATGGATTTAAATTTAGAGAATTTATCTTGAGTCTGATATTAGTTTGAGTGTTTGCTTAAATGAGCAGGATGATGAAGTCTTGATTGTGCTTATTAATTTACTGACAGTGCCAGAATGACATGAAGTTGTTAGGGAGTGGGAGTATTATGGAGAATAGAATTAGTGTTCAAAATGAATAAAACATGTGGAGAAATAACGTGTAAAAAAAATAGGATGATTGCACAAGGTATGCTCAGGGAGAAATAAACAGCTTCTCAAGTACAGATATTGAGGTGGTCGGGTAGGAAGTCTGTAAAAGTAATTTTTAGTAGAGCAAGCAGCTAAGGATTGGCAGCAATATAAATTATTTATAAAGATCAGATAACCAATGAAACTTATCAAATGAGTTAATCCTTCATTCATAGTATTACTAACATCTCTACCAGGACAGTATGTTCAGTTTTGAGAGTTCTGCACTTGCAGATATATGGAGCTGGTGGAGAGATGCCAGCTGGAAAACAGTGATGATAATCAGGAATTTTAAAAAGAAGATTTGTTGAATGTTAATGATAACAATTGAATTATTAATGATGAAGGAGGCCCAGGAAGGGTCATAGCATATAGCAGCCTTGTTATATGTGAAGAGTCACTGCCGAAGGGAAAGAAATAATCTGTGCTGGAGACTAAAATGAGAAGTAACAGGCTAGGAGACTGAGCAAGGATGACTTTAGGTTAGGTGCATGGAAACAGTGTATGAAGTGTGTGAGGTTTGTGAAGCGTTGGAGCAGAACGGGTTCGTGGGGCTCTGGGAACGATGGGCGCGCAGCGGGCGCTGCCGCGTGGGGCCGCGTGGGCCGGGCCGGCCCGTGGCCTCCTGCCCTGCGACGCGGGGACGCGCTCACGTGGCCGAGCCCATCGCAGCCCAAGCGCGAAGGAACGAGCAGGCCTCCCTATGGAAAATAACGTGCTAACTGCTCTCTCTGCTTGAAGATTGAGTGTGCTGCCTATAATCCTGAGCCTTACCTGTCTGGAGATACTGAGTCGGATTTCTGCTCCATGGAACATGGCTTTCTTTGGGTAAGCTCAATTTTTAAATGTTTTTAAAGGTTAAAAAGAGTGATCTTTTTTCTTTCTTCTTCTTATTTTCTGTGACTCCCAGAAACATGTGGATCCAAAATGCTTGGATTTTTTTATTATTATTATTTTAAATTGACTCCTATAAAGCATAACTAGTAGCTTTGTCCCCATTATTTCCTTATTCTACTATATGCTTTTTATTTGTGTGTGATTTGTTTGTGGAGCACAGTATGAACTCCAAAGTACTGAGCATATTTAGAAGTAAGGGATGTGCTAATTGATAATGAAGGCTACTGAAATGTATATGAGATTGCATATTTTAGTTATATGCAGATATTCCAGTAGGCAAAGCAAGATAGCCGATACATTTTTAAAACATCTAATGATTTCAGTAGTTTTTCTTCGTAGTACAATACTGTGATTATAGAGGCTGACAGTTTGGATCCCTACAGAACTAAAAACAAAATAATAGTTTGTCAGTTGTCTTTTTCAAGAAAACCTGTAATTTGTTTTTGTCTATGCTAATTGTGAACAGTTATCACAAGTACATGCTAATAAAATCTTTCTACTGCAGCATAATATTTTTTCTTCCTCTTTGTCACACTATTTTGTTTCTTATAAACATAAAAAGTAATTATATAACAGCATTTTGTTCTTTCCAGGCAGACATTTTTCCCTCTTTCCAGCTCCTTAAAATATACAGATTTGAGGACATATTGATGAGGATATGTTTTGTCTTGGATCGGGGATATATTTTCTTCATTAAAAAATTTAATAATGAATGATATTAGTAATTCCCCTTCCTGTTGCGTTGCAGCATTTACCTGTAGACCTAACTGCTGTGCAAAGTACAGGCCTCAGCTATATTATTTAGTGTAAGAGTAACTGGGATAATTAAAATAGCTATTAAAATAGTATATTACACAGGTATTTGCGGTTACACAGATATGTATTGTATATGCATGACAGACTTCAAAAGAAACACAGTATTCCTTCTTTTGAAAAAAAGAAAACCTCAGGCTTGTTTGTATGAGTATACAGGGGATTCTGTGTTCTTATATAATGTTTGTAAATCTATTACATTTGTGCTAAATTGTTCTTGTTTATGACTTAACCCATGGAAGTTCATGTTCCTGTGCATAGGATGTGTTCTTTAATTTTCCAGTAATTCATTCTTGTTAATGCTGATCTTGCTAGGCCCAGGTATCAGTTTTTGCCCTTTCTCATCTCTTTCTAATCCAGATTGGCAGTTGTACAAATCAGATGGGCCAGATTGCAATACTGTCGTTTCAAAATTCCAGCCCCAAGGTTATTGAATGCTTCAATGTGGAATCACGGATTCTCTGCATGGTCTACATACCAGAGGAGGAGAAATCAAAACAGTTAAACACGGTTCCTGGCTCTGAAAATGGCCTTACAAAAGCTTCTAATGTGCCTACCATTTGCCTTGGCATGGAAGAAGGAAGGTGAATTCTCATTTTTAGTGTATTTTAATACTATACTGTGTACTATAATTTTGTTACTCTATAGCATTTGTTACTCTATAACATCAGCTCACAGTATAATTGTGACACTTTTTCTAGAACATGTTTTATTTTTAAAATGTACTATTAGTCAAAGACCTTAACTTCTTCCTTACAACTAAAACAGGTCTGCAGGAACATTTAATCCATATTATTTTGAAGCCAACAGAAAGTTGCAGGTAGATGTTTAATAAGAACATTGATTGAGACTCTTGTTATGTCTCTTGGCTGAAGAACTGTTTCTCCAGCCAAGATAAAGCAAAGGGTATTGTCATATGTTCTATTTAAGTAATGGTAAATTGCCTGTATAGATATTTTGGAGAGTCAGGATAGTTCCTTTCATTCTCACCTTCCTGTGAGTAGAAGGTGAGAATCTTTTCAATGTTGTTTTCTAAACCTCTTTTGTGCCTGTTCTAATAAGAAGTACGTAAGACATAACTTTGCAGTCTTACTGTTCTTTGCTTCTTTTATAGCATATCTATTTACAAAAGTTGCCAAGGCTCAAAGAAAATTCGACTTCAACACTTTTTTGCCCCTGAAAAATCAACTGTTATGAGCTTAACATATATGTCTCAGTACTTGTTTGCTGGCTTGGTAAATGGGAACATCGCAGTCTACACGAAAGCAGAAGGTAACGTACCAGTGTGATTTGATAACATCCTGAGGAGCTCCCCTGGCAGTGTGTTTTGGCAGCAGTAGATTTTTCCTGCTCTGCACAGCTGCTGACCTAAGGTTACAACAGTTATAGGGGGGGAAAGAAAAGAATTTCTGAAAAGATATTTTATACTTTTTTTTTTGTATTTCTGAGTGATAGTAGATTCTTTGCTGTTCTTCCCAATTTATTTGCTGTCATAAAAAATACATATGAACGCTTGAAACTGTCCCCTGAAAACTTAAAAACTAAAGTCTTCAGTGTAGTGCAAGTCCACAGTATATGAGATAGCAGATGGTATCCCGTATTTTACTCAGCACAATGCTAATTCCATTCATCTTCCCAGCTTTGGAGCGTATTTTACTCAGCACAATGCTAATTCGAATTACATTCATCTTCCCAGCTTTGGAGAAAGACAAAAGCTCCCTATTAGCAGAAATTCCTGAATATCTCATTTGAAATGTTGGCTCAATTTTTATTGTACAGAAAGAAATCTTCCTTTGTGTGCATGTCATACTTCACAGGAAGGGTCCTTTCCCATTACCATTACAATCAGATTTCTGTTTTGTATCTAACTAAAATAATTTGAGTGAGGGAGTTTGAGACGTGAGCCTGCAAGTCCCTCAGGACAGGAGATGCTGGTGCAGAGGCAAGTATCCTGGCTAAGTGCAGAGCCAGCAAGGAGCTGGTCGGCCTCGCCAGTGGGAATTGCCCGGTTGTGGTTGTGCTAGTGTGAGGAGAGCAGCTCTGTAAGCGGCAACGCCGTGTTTGGGTGGCACAGCTCTTCATCGAGTACATTCTGCCAAGCTTCCGCTGCAGAGACAACCTTGGT
This sequence comes from Tinamus guttatus, assembly GCF_000705375.1. The sequence continues at coordinate 308,771 of NW_010589234.1, read as the reverse complement.
GTCTTGAATATGTGGAAAAATTGTGTGTAACACATATTGTCTGATGGTAGATAATTTAAAAGCTTTGAGGTATGTTTTTGTGGTGTTGTTGCTTTGAAGAAGCATCCAAAAAGAGGTGTTGGGAATGAGATTTCCTCTTACCAGTTGCCATCTTCAGCTCAGTGGGTTTCCTCTTGTCTTCCTGGCTGAGCTGTGTTCTCTGATCCTAAGCCAGAGGTTAGAGTTGAGCTTCCTTTAAAGATATCTTCTTGCTGAAAGAGTAAATTTGCCATTTTTTCGAAGACACAAGAGTGGCCTTGATCACTGCCACGCGATACCATTTTTGATGCTTCAGTTCCCCTGTATATCTTGGTGAGGTAGAAAGATGGACCTGTCATCTCTGAAAGGGCTTGATATATATGAATTGTGTAAGACTGCAGTCGATCTTCCAAGAAAGAAGGCTTCAAAAGGAAGAATAGCCTCACTAGCAGGTAAGGAAGGACACACAGGTTGTATGTCTACGGAGGAATGGAGCAGAGCTATTAACCAGAGAGATGGTTGATGATGATCTGCAGAGTATATTTATGTGAGCAGCATTGTAGTTACCTCTGTTCTTCCCCACTCTGAAAAGACCAGTTTTGTGCAGCTGAGTGTTCAGAAATCCTGCTCCTTTCCACCTCAGGAGAGCTGAAGCTCTGTGATGGGAAATTGGCATTTAGTTTTTTCTGACTTGTCCTGGAGCGCCTTCCTGTACAGTTTGGCCACATTCAGTGGCTAGTTCAGTTCTCCATGCCTCATAAACCTTGTGCAAATCGGTTGTTCCATATGAGCATTCGCAGTCCCGGTCAGTTACTGCCATGGTCATGTGCTGCAGCCAGCCCTGAAGGGGGGTTTTTATGAGCACTGACCTATTTTACCAGACAAATGAATCTGAGTGGTGGAATAGGAGGGACAGGGAGTGCAGCCTGGTGAGAGTGTTGAGCAGTTTGGCTCTGCTCTGTCGAGTGTCGGCTGCTGCTCTGTGCGGCCGTCGTTTTCCAAACATGTATCTCGGTTTTATCTTTGGCCTATAAACATAAAGAAGATTAAGGAGAGATTTAAAAGTGAAATACAGACATTTTCCAGGAAAACAAAACAAAACAAAAAAGCAGCTCCTAGCTTTACAGGGCATTCTGATTTGAATCCTGTATTTAGAGAAGGACAAATGTCATCAAATGCGCAGATAAGAGTAGTGCAGCATTTTGTGGGATTCCATGAGTGAGTAATAGGGAGATCTGTCATCTGCCTCACAGTTTTTATTTGGAGTTGTGATTCTTGTACCTTCCTATGAAGCCAGACTGTGTAGTGGGGAAGTTCAGCTGCTGCTGTGCAAGGCAACCAAAGATCTACCAGTTCTGTCACTTGTGTTCAGTCCACAGGCAGCTTTCATTTCGTTTCTTGTTTTCAGATGGCTCAACATGGGTATATATTCTGCTTGTTTAGAAGTGGCTGGTGCTGTGACTTTCTTCACAAGAGTTTTGTCAAGTCTGCAACATCCAGAGTACACACTAGCTACGAAAAGCAGTCTTGAAGTCTTGAAGTAATTCAAAATGGGAACTAAAAAGAACATATAGGAAATATATAGGAAACTGAGGAAAATGTGCGCTGTTAATGGGAGAGCTGGAAGTTCACAGTGTCATGCCCTGCTTTGTGGGGGGCAGTCGTGTTTTACCGGGACACCTCCCTGTCAGTGTGCTTTCACTTACCAGGTATGAATTCTTTGTGTATTTGAACATACGTTAAAAACAAGGTCAATGGGACACTGACAATTTAAAATCTGTTCAGTTCCTTGATGTGGGCTAAGGTGGCGATTGGTGAAAGTGTAACAGACATATTAGAATGTAGGTCAACTAATATATTAGTCCTAAAGATAAATCATCCTTAATTTTGTGCGAGTGAAAAGGCTTATTTGGGGAACCATAAAAATGCTAATGTTCATATGCTGTTGTTATATAAAGGAGTGCAAGTAATGCTGATTGTAAAGGCTGACCTGACTCTTTACATATTTAAACTTTGTTTTTAGTGATAATAACTTTGCAAATATAAGTGAAATATTCTGTATTGAGATTTTGCTTCAGGGTTAATTAATAGGAATATTTCCAGGCAAAGCAATTCTGCATGGGGTTAAGGAAAAAGCGTATTCTTCATCTGCGTTTAAAATAATTACAAAACAAACAAACAAACAAAAACCACTTTCTCGTGATTGCAGACAGCCATGCAGGTGTGTTTTCTGAATGACGTGATAGCAGAAAAGGTCAGTGCATGCTTGACTTTCATTCACAAAAGTATCCTAGGAAAGGGAAATCACAACCTTCATAAAATATAAATGTATTGTCCAGGCGTTACTGTAGTCAGTTCCAGGTACTTCCTTCTCATAATGACACTGATTCACACTTCCTTCCCCAAGAGACCTGTAAGAGGTATGGAGAGAAACAGGAAAAAGAAAATGAAAACTCAGAATGATTGTGGCAAGCAGTAGGAGAATTAATAATTCATAATTTCAGAAGGAGTTTGGTCCCATTAAGATTCAAGAATTGATGCACAAAAAAGAAAGAAAGAAAAAAAAAAAGTCTTGTTGCTGTGACCTCAGTGACTACTGCCAACTTCTAGGCATGTGTTGGGAGCTGCAGCCTCTATCGAGTGTGTGCAGCACCTGGAGGAGCTGTTGTGCTCTCCCACCCCAGAAGGAGGCCAAGGCCCTCAGAGTGCTCGTTAGAGAAATGTCCACACAGGCTGCTTGGAAAAGGGAATTTCTTGAAGTCCTCCTATTTCCAGGATCCTCTGGGCTGAGGAAGCTGCTGTCTCCACTTCTGCAGAACTTAACACCTGGTATCAGGGTCTTAACTTGGGGAGTGAGTTGAGGATCCATTCCTTTTGGAAACAGGGGAAGAGGAAGAGGACATGCACAGTACTGTAATGGCTGAGGCACTAAGAAGTAAGATCTCTGTTTTACCGAATGTGTATTTAGTACATAATACCTGAAACCTTGCTGTGTTGTCCTCTCACCCAGTCTTTCATTCCTCTTCTTTGGAGGAAAAAAAAAATGCTTTAGTTGGAAGATTTTTTTTGCCACTTTTTTCTGCTCAGAGCAGCCCTAGTCCAGGTGGCTAGAGCTGAGCCCCGGAAGCCAGCAAATGTTGATTGAATCTCTTTCACCGCAGGGAGTACTGAGCCCACACATTCATAAGAGGGAACCTCCTACCTGTTTTAATGAAAACAGGTCTTTCTGTTAGTTGTTTTTGCAGAGCCTATTCCTCTGGGTGCACATAGGTTCTGGGCTCAAGGTTTAAGAAGTCTGAACTTTGAGGATTTCAGTCACGTGCAAATGTGGTACGAAAACAAAACTGAAGCAATTCTGGCCGTGCACAGAGCAGAACTTTGCATTCCATAGAGAGACTTCGCTGGTAAAAACTTAGTCATCTCTAGGGTTAGTTGAGAGCTTTGACAACTTACCAGTACAAAAAGTCTTCATGACACTGATATAAATCCTCAGAAAATGATTATTGATTAAGGAAAAGGAGGCAAATTAAAAGCAAATATAAGATCTTGAAAGGGAGAATGATTGCAAGAGGTCAGGTGAGTTCATTAGGAAGATAAACGTCAGGTTGATCGATATGTTCACTTTGACAAAAGGAGGAGCACGTGCACCGTGAAGGGCCGGTGCTGCCTTTCAGAGCGCAGGCGGGTTCACGCGCGGTCCCTGTGTCCGAAGGGTCAGTGACTCTGACGTGATCTGCACTTGAGGTAGCAGGGAGGGGAGCTCCTTTGAAAAATAAGGATTGATATGAGCTCTTGCACAGAGAAGTGCTACCGAAGCAGAAATAAATACTGTTATCTCGCTTGTGTTACCACTTTTGGCAGTATTCACTGATGCCATTACCAGGTGTATCCTGGTATTGCTATCAGTCTTATTTGCTTATCTCATGCCGGAACTTTCAAGGCTACTTGTCTCTGTAATTTGAGGTAGGGCTTTGACTTGCTATTTAACACACAGAGCTTATTGCATGTCTAGAAAAATTGGCTTTACATATGTGCAGGACGGTGTATTCCTAGTTACACTTTTTCTAGAAGGGTGGATCTGAGTCCTTCAGTTCCACAATTCCACATGATAAGATATGTGCTGAACTTATCTTTACTTCTGTATCTACCGACTTATCCGTCACTAAAGCTGGCTTAGGCACCATGTGATGGAGAAAATACTTGTGCTCCACTGCACTAATCAACTAACAACCATTATTCCCAGGGCTGTGTTGGCAGCTCTGTTGAAATCGTCAGTAGTGATGCTGAGGAGAGGAGGAAGTTGCCATCAAGAAAAGCCTGTTAATTTGAGCTCTACTGGAAGTGTAGAAGGGAAGGGAAAATTACTGCGCACTGTAAAATGACTTTTGATA
>NW_010589234.1:273521-304346 GCF_000705375.1 Tinamus guttatus | reverse complement strand
TATCCTATAAAGACATACGAGCACCAACAAATTATAAAACAGTATTTCTTCTCATCATTGGGTCCTATGGAAACAAAACACAGGAAAAGTAAAATGGCCAATATTTTGTCCTATAAAACAAATGCTGCTTTAACACATTTCTCACCTGATTGATTTGGTTTGAGTGAACAGAAGGAAAACTGGTTTTCTAAAATTGTCTTCATAAAAATCATAAGGCAAAAGCAATGACAAAAAGCAGTAATGGAAATTACATCTTTATACATAAAAAGCTTAGTTGCATCTTATAAACATTTTTTTTAATTTTGATGCAGCAAAGCAGACCGATTTGAATATTGCAGGATACTTTTCAGCATTGGAATATAAATTATGGCGCATATGATGCAAGTTACAGAGGATGTTATAAATATGGAATAAATATGGAATGCAGGTATTATTGCCTAGCAATAATAGTGCTTAAAAATAATAGTGCTTTAAGCATTCATCTAATATGTAAGCATTAGAAGTTACGAGAAGTTATATGTAGAAGACCCTATGTTTGATTTTGTGTTTGGCCTCGTGCTCAGATTTTTTAGATGCATCCCGCAGATAACTGCACGTGCAATCCCTCCTGGTAAGAGCGAGGGTTACAGACTGCCAGAGGCTCTCACCTACTGTCACAGGCACTGGCCATTTGATACACTCTCACTACGGATGTATCTGCTTTGATAAGTCACTCTAAGATAAGCACTCCACTAACATTTGCCCAGTTAACTTTATATACTGCACAGTTATCTTTATATACTGGTAATACTTGTATGGACTTCTCTCACAAAGCAGAAAATAAATCCCAATCTGTCCTCCCACGTTTTCCTCCCTATTTTCAGCCTTGATGCTGTATTTGCTCAGGGAGCGAACTAACCTTTTGTTACAGGATGTGTGCACTGCCTTTGCATTTCGCACAGTGACATACTTCTAAGTAAATGATGGATTTATTGTCTGTGGCTTTTCAGGGTTCCAGAAAAACATCCTAAAGCTAAAATAGTGCTTTATTTAAAAAACAGAAATACAGTTTTGCTAAACAGAACTTCAGAACAGGCCACAGTCCTAATGGAGAGTCCTATGGTTGTTCTCCAGCTAGCTCTCTGGCAGCCCCATTCTATGTATCCATTGCTTGTTTTTCTTTGGTTGATTTGGTTTTCACAAAATGCTTTGGAGAGTCTGCAAAGGATCATGCTGGGCTCCTTGCCTGCCTTTGTCCCGTTGTGTGCCTCGAGTGTTTGTTGACAAAAGTTTCATTTTGGCCCTTATGTCTTGTTTCTTTTTCTTATTACACAAAAATAAATATAATAATTTAGCAACCATGCAAGTACTTTATAACTAAAAATCAAGCTGTTGCATATCTCTAACAAATACTCTGCCTAATTTAAGTTCATTGCTACTATTTATGTATTTATGTACAGAACATATAGAACATAACATCTTGAATCTGCTGCTATCTAGACAAGTAAAATGTAAGTGGAAAGAAACACTATTTCCATTTTAGAAGCGATGAATTTAGTATCAGATTACAGGAATTAGCCAAGATCAAGGATGAAGTCAGTGCAGGCAGATATTTTAGTAGTGTCTGATGGGATTTTCCAAGGGAGGCAGACAGTGATACATTTTCTGAAAAGTATAGTTTGGGCCATCTTGAAACAATTTATGAACAAGACTCAAATTTTCCAAGTAATTTGGCTATAAGGAAGAAATTCTTGGTCAGCAAAAAAGTCCTGACCCTCCTTTTTAGCCAGCAGATTGTGGTTAAAGCATTCACAGAAGTATGCTAGATTGCCAAGCTTAATCCTTCTCCTGGCTTGAGAGGATTTGTACCCCTGCTTCCCAGCTCGCCAGAGATCTCCCTGGACAGCAAGAGAATAAGGGAGGTGAAACCTCCTGATGCTGTCCCTCTTGGCATAATTAATTATACATTCGCCGATGCAATGAGAGCAATGCAGCCGACCTATGGTGTAAATACTGCCCTAATTACCAGGCTAGAGAGCTTTCCCCCCTGTCCCTTTTTTCACCCTTTTCTGTTCAGAGTCTCAGAAACTGTCAGAAATCTATTCCCTTGGGAGCAGGGCTTGCAAAAAATAAAGTAAAATAAAAGACTACAGAATAGCCCTATCACATAGCTAGCCCGTGATTTTTTTCTTGTGCTGATGTCAAAGTGGGGATTGGTGTTGCCTTGCACATAAAAAAAAAGTCATATAATGTGAAGAACATGAGGTCTGCATCTAACCTTTTTGCATCTGTCAAATCCCACTGAATTTGTGAAGCTAACTGGATTCTGAAGCAACAGAAAAATATTTTGTGGCAAATTGATAAATATTGAACTCTGTCTTGGAAGAAAATTGCTTTGAGTTTGTATTTCGAAATGAACATCTGCCTGGCATCACTGCTCAATTATCCTTTTGCTCAGTAGCTGTTACAATTCATAGTTAATGTAAATAAGACTTGATCGAAACTGCTAAAAAAAGTTTTGTGCTTAAATATCTGAGTAGCTATTTAGAAGATAAGGGCATGAAAATACAGATTCCCACCTTGTTCCCCAACAAAAGACCTGAAATGAGATTTAAGCAAAAATTAAATTGCAAAATGTGCAGTTGGACCCAGAAATCCCCGCTTACCTGTCGTTTCCTATTCTTTATTTAGAGACTACTGAATATATTTAAGAAGGGGAGCTGCTGACTTTAGTAAACAGTTTTGTCTGTAGATGAAGTGTGTTGTTTGGTCTGAAGGTTAACTATACAAAGAGGAAAATTTCTGCTAAGCGTGTTTGCTCTGTGTCCAAGTTCTCAGCCTTTGTCGCTCAGAAGAGGCAGTAAGACTGTACTAGAATTGTGCTGGTTTTACCCCTGAAATGGAATCATGGTCTTGGAGCTATGAGCTAGGGGCTGGTTTCTGTAATCAGTGCATTTTATAGAGAGAGCTGCAGGCAAGCACACGTGCGCAGCTCCTGTTTCTGAGGGTTTGCACTGAACCATGCCCAGCGCCTACAGTGTGTGGGGGGACAGGATGTCTTTGCCTGAGAGTTAAATTTAAGAAGAATGTGGTAGCTAACAAATGAATCTTTTATTTATTACTAATTACTAATTACTCATACTAGTGTATTTATTACTAATGGTCCATATGAGTCATGAAGCAGATAGAATGACTTCGACATCACTGGGAGAGTTTGCAGGCTAATAACTGGAAACGGTTTTCATCCTTACAAACTCAAATCATGAAAATGAGTGTGACAGTGTGGAACTAGATGTCATTTTTACAAAGATGCTTTCAGAGCGGGGTCGCATTCTGGGGATGATTCAGCAAGGCTGATGTGATTGCAGGTGGCAGTAGCCATGAGAAGGTAGCAGAAGCTGGAGCCTGCCATCCTTGTTGTTGCTCCTGTTGCTGTGACGTAGGAATTTTGGTACTCCTAGTACCTGAGCAGGGAGTGACTGCTACAGAAAAATAAAAATATATTTTACATAAGTGCTCAATGAAAGGTGTGCTTACCATGGTCTCATAAATCAGAACAGTGGGCTCTGTGGCTTTTGCAGGAAGAAAGCTCTCAATAGAGGAAATGGGGTCTTTTTCATATGTATTTTCTCTGACTGTAAAAATATAACATTATCATATTTTGATATTACTACTGAATCATCCTGGGCAGAAGTACAGTAGGTGTTTCATGTTTAATGAGTGCTTGCAGTACAATAAGCTAATATGAAAACAGTTCTGTTCAGTATATCAAATGAAAATATAAAAAAGCATAACTACAAATATTTAAAATAGCTCCTGTTGTTAACTGTTAAGTTTAGGGGGAAACTGCTTATCCTTCCTTCAAAGAGCTGTCAAGTGAGAGTGAGCCCAGCAGTAAGGGCAGCATGGACTTCTTATCATCAGGTATCTGAAGAACTGATTCTGCAACCTGTGCAGGCACAACATACTTTGGATCTGCCAAATGCAGTCCACAGAAAACTCCGTATTATAACGGGAAAAATAGAAGACCTGAGCACGCTGGATTTGGAAATTTAATACTTTTCACATTCTTTCCTGGTTGAAAGGTTACTTTGAAACAGGTCAATTATGAGCTCTTCAGTAGTTGGAAGAAAATTGCTGCATGGATTGCCACATGGGCTGAATTTCCTCCAGAAAGGAAAGAAATTGTATACAAACAGCAATGTGGGATTCCTTGTTTATCGATTTATTCAGATAAAATTTGTTCAGTTAACAAATACGAATATTTGTGTTTTTCCTTAGGGTCATGCTAACCTTACAAACCTAGGCTGGAAGGTAAAATTAAACACATGTAAAAAAAACAGCATAGTTGGAAGTAGCAAGTTGCAGAGATCTGAATGATAGGCTTAGTAGTATTGTTATTTCTATTCTTTGTGTGTTTACAAATTTCACATTAAAGCCTGTGGATTTGTCTACTGATGCTTTTCTAGGTGTTCCTAAGTCAGCCACAATAAACAAAGATGTCATGTTTTTAAAACTATTTTTAAACAAATATTACAATTTTGTTATGTATAACTTTTTTTTTTTTAATTAAAGATGGAGCGTGGAATACAGAACCTCAGAAGATAGTGAAATTGGGCGTTTTGCCTGTTAGAAGCCTGCTGGTGATGGAAGATACCATTTGGGCTGCATGTGGTGGACAAATATTCCTAATCAGTACTGTGACACATGCCATAGAGGTAAATGCTTCTAAAAGCATTATTTGCATTCTATGCTGCAGCATATAAATGATGAAAATTAAAAATTGCAATCTGCTCTAGAAACTTCAAGATGCAGGAAGCTTTTTCTGAAATATGTCTTCAGTTTGCTACCTTTCTGTGAAATGTAGTTCCTTGGGGTTTGAAATTCTACCATGGCTTTCATTACTTGCATCTGATTTTCTCCAGTGTTACCATAAGGTGGATGGTATTTGTTGAGTATCTGGGGCAATAGGTTGGCTTAAAATGCAATCGAAGGAGACGCAGCAAAGAAGTAAGTTCCTATAGGAGTTGTCTGAATTGTCTGTTAATTCCAGAACAGGTTGAGTTAAAAGAATTTGCATCTTTGCACACACATCTGACACGCGTATATTGCATGAATAGATAGATGTGACTTCCACCTTGTGATGATTTCTTAACGTATTTTTGATCACTTCTGCTTCTCAGTGGTACACACACACCTCATTTGTGTAAGGACATGAATAGTCAGGCAAGGATTGGCAAGGATTTAGACTCATATTTATGACTGTATTTGCCAAAAACAGCATTAAGCCCTTGTTTCCTTTAAAGTTGCATCAATCCACCGAAGTGATGACTTAGTGGCCTGAACAGAGTTCATGAAGCAGTAGGGATTAAAGCCTTTCCTTCAGCCTACAACACAATCAGATCGAGTTCCATGATGTTTACAGCCATGAAATTCCTTCGGACTGGATTCTGTTATGAGATCACAGCCTCCTCCTTTGTGTGCTTTGTTACTGGGTTTTTGTTTCATTGATGGTCTTGTTGTCTCCCAACAATTGTTTTCTTGGTACAGTCAATTGCATGAGTCACTGTCATGGGTTTGCAGGGAAATAACGAATGTCATAATTTCCCCTGTCTTTATCTGTGCTTTTTCGGGACTTGTTTCATCCGAGTAGAAACTTAAACGTTTTTCTGCCCCTTTTTTTTTTCTGTAATGCTTGTTTTGTTGATAGATTGGATGGCATCATGAGGGAAAGATTTTGGAAAAGAGATTTGGACAGGTGAACTTTCTGTTAGCTTGATGGGACTTCTGTTACCTTTGGGACACTGGGAATTACTGTCTCAGATGTTTATCATCGACCTCTGATTCTTACTGAGAAATACATAACAACAGAAATAATCACAGTCTAATCTTCTACATGAGTTTGGTTATATAAAGCCAGACCTCTTTATTAATTAGTTCGGTAATTTTGACCTCATTCTATCACAGAGTTCCTTCTAGATTAGAGGGTGTCGTTGCAATTTGGATAATGCTGTGCTATTTTGGCACAACTGAACAAAACCAGGATTAGACAAGCTTTAAGGATTAGAGAATGTATCAAGCTAACTCAACCAAAGTAAAACACAGAACTGTGGACTGCAATATTGAAAACAAATTCAAGGAGGCAAAATAGCAAATGCTCTGTCAATATCTTTTGGACATAGTAACTTGATATTTCATCTTTTTCTTGAAGTATTCCCCCCCAAACATCACAGGAGGTTTCTTTTCTTTCTCGTGGTGGTTTTTAAACTGTTCTGTCCATTGCAGTTCAGACTTCAGATTATTATAAGTCCACTGATTTTTATAGCTGTATATATAGGCTGACAATGAATATTGCAGCAAACAACATATAAGAAATAGTGTGATTTTAACTGGTAACTTTTTTTTCTTAGCACAGATAATTCTACTCAAGAATTTGACAGATATTCAGATGACTGGCAGAGAGTCATCTTTTCCTGTTCCACACAAATATTCAGCCATAGAGTATATCATATTCCTCATAGAATTGCAAATTATCATTTTCTGTTGCCTTTTTATTGGTCCTAGAGCATAAACTAGTGATGATCTGTTGTCGTCATCTCACCTGACTGAGCATCTCACTGACAGCTGCTTTATTGCTGGCTGCTCAGTTACCTGACGTGCTTTGATAATTTCCTTGTTTAATATTTACAAATGTGATCTCCCAGGATATACATATGACATTTCTTGGCAATATTGTTTCAAAATTGTATCCTATACAAAGAATTAGATTTTTTTCTGTGGGGAATATTTTAGCATTAGCAATCAAATGAATCTGAGCTGCGTCTTCCTGCTGTGCCAAGCAGAAGCTTTGCTATAGGCAGGGAAACAGCAGGAAGGAAATGTTTATTCTACCTCTGTGCCTTGTCTCGTTGAGGTGGATTCACTGATTCAAAAAAAAGTTGTATAATTTTCTTCTTTGCCATTTTAACAGGAATCCAGTTGTTGCTTAGGTCTCAACTGTTACCCTTTGGTTTTTGTAGAGCTCCTTTGTTTGTCCATATTCTTCAAATTTCAGCTGCTTTTTTTTTTTTTTACTCATCACTTCGTACTATTGTGCATATGTTTTGTATGCTTTGTATCATGTAACTTAGATATAGGGGCAGCAGAGTGGCCTTTAAAGCGATGTTTGAGCAAGCCTTGAGCGTATTCAAGAGCACTTTGTGAATGTCTTCCCAGTGTGGCCCTCCCTGCTTTACAGGTCTCATTTTAGCTAGTGATTTTGCAAAGTGCAGAGTATATTGTCCTGCTTTCTTAATACTCTCAGGTAAACCTTTAAAAAAATACTATTGGTAAATGAACAGATTTAGCATCGTTTTAGTTTTGGGACTTTTCCCATTTTTCCTCTTTGACTCTCAATTCATTTGTTCTAATGATATGTTACTGTCATAATGCTTTAGGAAATGCCTTTTACTGGCACAGTGCCCCCAGGTTGGCACAATGCCCCAGGCTCCTTGGCGAGGGATGCGGGAGAGGTACATCACTTGCTGTTATCCATCAGTGACATATTCTGATCCTCTTTCCGTGAATAAGGAATTTCTCCCGAGTCCTGACCCTCCACGGGGTAGTTGTTGTGTTGCTCTTGGTAGAGAGCTTGATCCTGCAGCGGTCCCTGTGCATGTAGACCCTCAGGCTCAGGAAAGGCCGTCTGTGTTTGTTTAAAAACAAAAAAAAATCCCTGGGTATTTAACAAAATAAAAGTCACCAAGTGGACAGTGTCTCATCTTCTTTGCTTTGTTTTTAAAAGTTGGCAAAATACAGATGAGTTACTTTGTTGTTAACAGTTTAAGTAGAGCAAGCTGAAATGCTTGGCTAAACAAATGGGATTACTCATTCTTTAAGTGTGTGTTTCCCAAGCACTGTACCCTCTTCAAAGCAGTGCAAGTCATTTGCTTTGCGGGTGCACAATGATGCCCATTATGCACCTCTGGGAGAGCCTGGGAAATCCGGGGAGCTCCTTGGCAGGGCTGCTTGGGCCTGGGATCGGGAGCAGCAGCCCCCGCCAACCCGTCCCGCGGCTCCGCGCCGTCCCGCTGAGACTGCAGGGCACGGGGGAGAAGCCAGGCTGGGAGCAGGCAGAGGGGGGCGTAGTTACGAAAACCAAAAGCAAAATGCAAAATGAAGTTGAGATTTTTTGTATTTTTTTATAACAAGGAATAGTATGTTATTGTCCCTTTGCATCTGCATTTTTTTGTTATGAGAGAGAAAAAAAAAAAAACTTTGAATAAAAAAGCCAGCTATCAGGTTTCATATAGAATTGTAATTGAAATAGAGGTCAAAACCATCCTCAATGCAGCAATTGTGTGTTTGTGCAAGAATGGCCTGATTTGGGGAACTTTTGTGTTAAAGATTGTCTGAAGACAAACAGTTCTTTTTAAATGTTTCTTGCAGTGCTGAGAAGATTATTTTTTCTTTAAATGTCTCAGAATATTTCAACAGGCAGCTGTACAAACTGCAGGCCAGACAGAGTGGGAGCGTAATGAGTTAGCTGGTAAATATGGAATGTGGCAGAAATGCATGTGCAAGTTGTTTACAGTTGCACTGAGAGACTTGTCATCTCTGGTATATTCAGAATATGACAGAGAAAATTACTTTTTAAGATGACTGAATTCTAATTCCAAATTCTATTAGCTGCTGGCCAGACTGATCACAGAGGCCTTAGATGAGTCCCCATAAAGGTTTTAAAAGCCAGTTGGGCATCAGAGGAGAATCATGCATGATTCTGTAAGCAAGAGTTATCATTTTGAAAGTCCCATTTGCCATAAAATCTTTCAATGGCCTATGAAAAAAACCAGAAAATTTAGGAGTAAGATCTGCGTCTGACTCTGAGAGATGCTGTGTGTGAATAGATTCTTCTGTTGAATAAATTGTGTGATTTGAAAATTGCATAGATCATCCGATAGAGTGAATAGAGGAGAATCTAAATGTATGTGCTTCACTTGCAGTCGGCAGTGCTGTTATTAGAAGAGTTAAAAGGTAATGTGGCAACATGCACTAAAGCTGAGTGAGGATCTCATATCTAAAGAGAAGCTTCTCCGTTCATTTGCTGAAAACTGAAGTCTTGAAGCATAGTGCAATCAAATGGACGTGTAAAAGCCTTTCCCTTATTTTTAAACAGCCATTTTGTCAGTGAAAGAACCAATTTGTATAGTATTTTGGAATGTTCAGTAGTAAAATGGGAAATAATGCCTCAAATATAATATCAAAACTTGCAGTCTGTGCAGTGTTAAAAGTTCTGTATTTTATCTATGATCGTGATGTGTTTACTGCATTTAGCTGCAGAAATTAAATCATATATCTTTATCTCATGTATTTTGAATGGATAATTGTCTTGGATTAAGAAAATTGCTTACTCTGTAGGTCATGAAGATGATTGATTGAGATTTGGATGCAAAATGACCAGAATGTAACTCTAACTGTAATACAAAGAAAATATAAGGATGCTTTTAACAAGGAGGAATGGAAACTTTTTGCATTTTGTGTGCAAATATACCTTAAAGTATATAATAAGTGTTGTGGATATTAGAGCACCTCCTTACTTCTGTATCCCTCGGGGAAGGACAGGCCTCCAAGGAACAGTCTGTGATTGGGTTAGCCAAGGAATTTTTATGTTTATCAGAATAGCTGCCTATGCATAATAATAGCTGGCATGACTTGAAAGGGCTGTGTTTCACTTCAGAGGCAATTTATTTACAAAATGGGAGGGAGGGGGACCCAAAAACCCTTCCCTACTTCATGTTAATGATTAAAAACTTTACTACAGCTTTCTATTGCACTTTAACATGGGCAGAGAGAGGTTTCAGCCTTCCTGGAGCCCAGCAGAAATTGCAACTGTGAAAGCATTTGACCGAGGGAAAAGGTCTGTCCTTAAATTTTTACACTGTTCCACATCTTCAGAAGGTGGATTTTGGCATTTCACACAACCAGCATCTACATTTTGAAGGGCAAGACTATGAACTAGCTAATACTTATGAAATTCAGAAATACAGGAGTCAAAAAACAAGCCACAATATTAAGTCTCAGATGATTATGTGTGTAGCTGAGCAAAAAATAATGTTTATATATATAATATATATATATATATTTATAAACAATTTACTTTCTAAGGATGATTGTTGCTTTGACTTTGTTATTGTTCTGAAATGACCCCTAGCGCAAAGTACAGAAGAAAAAAAAAAAAAAAACTCTTTAGTATTTTTGGAACAGTTGTGCTGCTGATTAAATCAACATATTAGAAAAATCTGCCCACTCCCAGGCTACCTGCATGCATTAGTTTTCCCAGAGGAGAATCAATAAAGAAATATAAAAGTCCCTTAAGTCTCAACCAATACAGGTTGCCAGTTTCCATCATACAAATGTTTTATAAATACACTATGTAAGTCACCATGAAGCTAGTTAGTCCTCAGTTGTATCTTTTGCTCCCAAGCTAAGGATCCTTCTGTAGCAACAACAATGCATATTCAAAAAAAAAAAAAAAAAAGACAATAAGAAAATTACATGTCATGTACAACAACCAAGGCGTATCATGAGCAAGTTAAAAAATGCTAGCTAGTATTTGACATGAAGAGTAGGGATAAGGTGCCAACACTAGAGAGCTGATAAGAAAAGCTGGATGTTGCAGTTCAGTTGCATCTTCTCAGAGATTCCTTGTGCTTCTTACAGAGCCAGTTTGAAGCGCACCAAGAGGAAGGGATGGTGATCTCCCACATGGCTGTTGCTGGTGTGGGCATCTGGATCGCCTTCACATCTGGATCTACCCTTCGCCTCTTCCACACGGAGACCCTGAAACACCTCCAGGACATTAACATTGCCACCCCTGTTCACAATATGTTGCCAGGTGACTGAAGCACATCGTATGATAACATTGTTGTTTGGTCTCTATCACAGCTGTTCTCCAGAGCGTTGTAGGTGTAGGCCAGAGCCAGAACATTTGTTTTGGACCTTGAGGCTGATAGTGATCTCACAGCGCTTTATTTTGGTAAACTGTAGTCTTGCCTGCTGAAAAGAACCATGTGTGCAGTGAGCAGCTCTCCTTCCTAGGAGTGAGAAGTGTAACGATGTCTAGCTGAGCAGGTGGATTCTCCTGCTGCGTCTGCGCATTTTTGTAGGGCAGTGCAGTCTATCAGGGACACATTTGCTTTGCAAAATTTAGCATTTGCTTCCGGAACTTGATGTCAAAGTACACGAAGGAGTCAATTTGCCCAGGATCCAAACTGGCAAAATGCTTGCTTAACTTTAATTATTTCAGTAGCCCCAGTTGAACTTCTCACTCGCATGTTTGATGTTTTGCTGATAGGAACTGTCATTTGTGTAGTTGCAAGATTAGGCTTATAAATAAGCATGAAATCTGTGATAAGCAACAGATCTTTAAGTCTTTAAGAGGGAAGCTGTTGAGCCATCCCCAAACCATCAGTGTCATAGGCAGTGTGTATCAGCCTGTGTCAGTTTTGCTAGTGAGTAGCTAGGACTCTCTAAGTGGTTAATCAGGTACCTCCCTGAGTGAAATACACCCATTTCTGTCCTCCTTTGCCCAGCCCTTGGAGCGAGAGAGTGCCCCATGTGCAAGCTGTGGCAATGCCAGGAAAAAGGAACCAGCTTCCCAGTGTGCAAGTTGTCCGTGAGGGGACAACGGGGCTGTCTTCATTTCTCTTTCTGTAGATTTCAGGTGTTGGTTGCAGATACATAAATGAGCTAACTGATTTTGGATTCGTATGACCTACACAGTAAGCAGGCTTTAAGTGCAATGCACCTGCTCACTAGAGGTGTGTGCCAGCTCTATCACTTTGCTTTTAGCAGAAGCCAGTTCTTCCAGCACTGCAATTTTGTTTATTTTCTTTACATCAGAGGATATATTGCTTCTTCAGTCTCTGTCTTCTTACCCTGTTTTCTCTCAGACCACATTAGCGTTGCAGGAAAGCTCTATTTTAAATCATGTCCATCTTTGCAATGTTCTGTACATGGTGATTTTGCACTTGCTGTTTGAATGTAGCTTCAACACTAAGCAGCAGCAAATGTCCTGCCTTTAAATAGGTCATTTTATGTTTATCCCAGTTATGCAAAGAAATGAAGATTAGTATAAAAAGATTAACTCTTATTATTTTCTGCTGTTTATAGAAAGTAGGACTTCCCTTATACATCATTTTCTGCATATAAAAACTTCAAAAATTCTTGGTTTAGGTGTGCATTGGTGTAGTAATAAAACTGCTGATGTATTAGATCTTTTTCATTTTTCTTTTTTTTTTTAAGAGTTTTAGTTGATTATTTCCCTTTAGTGTCATTCTTGTCAATTTAAGTTTCTTATTTTTTGGTTGTTGCTTTTTTATGTTTGTTATTTGTTGCTTTGGGGTTTTTTTTTCTTTCGCTCTACAAAAAGTGTCTCAATGAAAGGAAATTTTTCAGGAGCAGAGCATCATTACAGCAAATATTTCAGAGGAAGAATCCATTATAAAAATGAAATGAATTTAAATTATTTAGCAGCAGCTCTTGGACCTATTTCTATTATCTCTCTTCTGTCATCTCTATAGCAATAATGCTGCAAAAACAATAAAGGTTAAAGACAGAGGAATAGGAGGCTTACATTAAAAAAATAGGCAGTAAGAGCCTTTGGAAATAAAAGCAGCAATAGGACAAGCTATATATAGTATACACTGAGATTTAAGAAGAAGATTTTTTTTAAAAAAAGAAATGACTCCATATTTAAGAAATGTGAGGATTTTTAGGAAGTAAATGGCTCCATGTTTTAAAAATGTGGGGATTTTTAGGGGATCTTTAGAAGTGCTGTATGTGCTTCAGGAGATCTTTCCATTTTAAAAGCAGCTGCTCTATTAGTTTTCTGAAATAAAGCAGGTGTTTCTTAACATGTAAAAAGAAAAGTAAAAATTTATGCTGTATTGAAGTGAGGAGGGAAGAAATTGGTGTAAAAATATTGCCAAGGGTCTTAAGATGCATTAACAAGAGGAAAGAAGATAGTGCAAGATCACGATGAAATTTCCAAGAAATTGGGCTCCTTTTGCCAAGCTTTAAGTAGAAGCAACAGTGTGTAATATTGGGTCGATTGGCTGCTTGGATATGTTACCTGAGTATTCATTTAAAGAAAGATGAATGATAGAGACATAACTCCATGAAGCTAATTATTCCTTATAGTTATTTTATTATTATGCAGTGAGAATAAAAGAAAAAATTACGGTCACTTTGTCAGGAATGGTCACTGTGAGTTACAAAGAAGTAGAGCTGTGGCAACCAGTTCTAATAACATTAATAATCAATTTTCATAATATTGTAACGGATTCTCATATAGTAACCAGTTCTCACAACATTAGATTTTTCACAAATTCATTGTTAGGAGAAGATGTCTTTAAATATCATAGTTTTTCTTCAAAAACAGCACACCTGCAGCACACCAGGTAGCACAGAGTCATAGAAGAACGAAGTATAAGGGAAATGGCACAGGAACTAATTGCCATTACAATTAGCAGAGCTTAGTAATGTAAAAAAGCAGGCAGACCTCCAAAACATGAACAAAAATATTTTTCCTAAAATGAGTAGTTTATTGTGACACATTTACAGAGAATTCATTTATATAGTTCATGTTTATAAAGTAAGGCTGGCTAAGCTTCTCCTGGCGAAGGACAGGAGAGCTGGACTGGGAGATCCCCAGTTGTAGATCAGATTTTGGATGTATTCATATCATACATGCCAGCCAAGTGGCATTAGAAAGGACAGTGATAAACGTGGTGAGAGATCTGAGCTGGTACTAAATGCATAACCCAGAATGTAACCCATAACCCAGAACAGCCCCTGCCAGCTGTGTCTGCAGAGCCTGGTGGAGCGCGGTTCTGCTGTGGCAGTGTGTAGTCCCCGTACAGTGAGTAATGCAACTGGTCCTCCAAACTGCTCTGGTCCTGCCACCGCTGCATCAGGGAGGTGAAAACGTGCCTGTCAGGTCCTTTTGTCTGCTGAACATAATTTTTCAAATGAAGGGAAAATTCCCACTTCGTGGAATTAAAGGAAGTGTGTGTGGAGGAACTTGGGACTGGAGGGTGAACCTCGGTCGCTGAGGCGATAGAGGTTTAATCCGGAGTAGTCCCCAGAACCACTCTTCATGTATCATGAACACTGCACGGCACAAAGTGCTTCCTGATGTCGTGTAACACGATTGTGTTACCCAATGAAGCACCAGCAAGCACAAATGCAGTGGTTGAGATGAAGGACACCACCGCTGCAGGTGCTGGGCACTGTTACTTCACTAAACACAGCAGAGCCAGGATGCTTTTCAGCGGCTCAGGCAGTTCTCTGCTTTCTGGACAGGGGACATATTGAGCAGAGGAAAAAATCTGTTCACATTTGATGGCACCTCGCTAATGCCAGTGCAGTGTAAGCGCCTCACTAATGCTGATGCACTGCATTATTTTCCCTGTTGTCCTCAGCATCTGTGATCTGTAGTTCAAATCTCAGCAAGGGCAGCTTTGCACCAGCCTTTGGCCCAGCTCAAATGGCCTGATGAGTAAAAAAAATCACAATAAACCTGGGCACACAGTCCACTGTGTTATTAATAATCTTGTTTTGCCAGTCACACTCACTATGTCATTATTCAAAAAAATATACTTAGCATATTTTTCCTTTCAGCTATAAAAGAGTTATCCTTTTAAAGGGATTATGACCTTGATATATGTAATTCCTTTGCTCCTATGGATGATGACAGGTTATGTGTTTTAACAAAGATTCTTGTTTTTGTTTCTGTATTCTGTGTATATATCCATATATCCTCCTATGGTATATGTGTGTTTCCTGGAAACAGATGAGAAAAGCAAAGTAAAAATATATCATTTCCTCTCTGCAGAAAGCAAAATATCTTTTGAACATTGCAGTTTTCTTTTGTCCCCACCAGCTGCCACCCCATAAAACACAGTTGCACTGTGATTTTACTGCTGTGAGATGATAAAAAAGATGGGGAAAAGTTTAGGTGACCTCAATAAAGATGTACAGTTGGCTCTTTTAAACAATGTTTTATATATATAATAGTGTGAGCAAGATCATATAAGAGAATATATACCAGTATGCCCTTACACCTACCTAGGGCTGAATTCAGAAGACCTGCACGTGAACACAAAAGCATTTACATAGATCCTCCTGATGGGCCCGTGTTGGAAATTGAGGCTGTGAAGGGGGGAACATGGAGTCAAAAATTATTTGTCCATGGATAAACATAGTCATTGGCTTCAGTTCTTGATAGAGTGGAGATCTTGATTAGATTGTTTTACGAGTTTAACAATTTCATCATTGCATCAGTGCAGGGTGTTCTGAGAGTTTTCATTTAAAGATGAGAACATTTGATTGCTTGATTGCTTTTTGGCATTTGTTTTTTATCATTTTCCCATAACCTTAAGCACATTCAGGAGAGTTGATTTTTCCTGTTTTCTCTGAAGTAAAAAAAAAATAAAAAAATCAAATCATGGGTAGCAGATAAAAATATTATTTTTTAATAGATACTTCTATCTGTTTATCATTCTTTAGTTATTAGATGCTGCTTCAAAATCTGCTTTCTGTTGCAGATGTTTCCTGCTTTTTCAGGCTTTGAAAGCAAGCAGTTTTCCTTTTGACCTCACTATAGATAGTTCACGCACAGATTATCCTCTGTACTTGGAATTCTAAGTTTCTGGCTGATCATTTGAAACAATAATGCAATTTTCCACGTAGAGTTTGCTTCAGGGTTGGTATAAGAAAGCATGTATATTATCTTACATTAAAAAAGGTAGGCAAAGCATTAAAGATCTATTATTTTTAAATGTAAGCATCTTGCTGTTGAAAATGGTTTACTTTGCCTTTGCTGTGGTCCAGGTTGTGGGAGATATGTTACTGCATCATGATAATTTGACATGCTCTAAATTGCAAAATTCAGATCTTGATTTTGAAAACTCCTGCATGTGGAGAGGTGTTTGGATATCTGGATTTGAACTTTGTTTGAAATGCTATAAAGATACTGGAAAAGTCCACATTAGCAGATGGCTGAGGAGACTGATACTTTGCATTATGTGCACTGTATTGGAAACAGCACAAGCAGTTTTTAATGTGCGATTTTTTCATGGTTTTTTGGACTCTTGAATGTAAATTTGGGCTGCCATCTGTGTCATCGCTCTGGATTCTGATGCTTTTAAAAAAAAATTATAGCTTTGGTCATTTTACTGCTTTCTATCTTCAGACTACATCGGGATATACAATTTTCAGTTTCCCCAAAGGGCTGTCCTTCTAGCCAGTGCTGAAGGTGCACTTTTGTCTGCCAAAGGGCTGTCCTTCTAGCCAGTGCTTTTGTCTACTTCATTCTGGAAACTCAATTCCACGTATAAAAAAATCAAACCTTTAGAGACTTGTGATTTATCAGTGGATATAGACCAGCTGCAGGAGGATCATGCAATCTTACCAGCATCGATACCTTCACAGTTAATTGAAAAAATGTAGGTGTCTCTCATGACCTGTAGGAGTAAATGGCGCCTGTTCAACTTATTCATACTTATTACATCTGCAGGGAGAGTGACCTAATCATCCTGCCTTTAGGATATCCTGAGAATAGACACAGAATAGATCGTACAATAGAACAGACCATTGCTAGATAAGTATTTTGTTTTTGTAAAGTTCTGTGCGGAAAGACTTGAACTCTGGACTACCTACTGCTTTTTGGTTGAGTGCTTTAGCCTTTGGGCTACAGTCTGGCAGCTCCTTTCCCCCTGGGTCTGTGATTCATGTGTTCTTGGCTGGAAGTTGGCTCAGCTTCAAGGGGAGAGATGGAAAACCTACTCGCTGGTGACACATTGCAAGTAAGGTGCTTTTCCGAAGTGTGGAACACGTGGGTTCATCCAGGCTGCACAGTGTGTGGAATCCAAATTCCCTGCTTACTGGTGAGGTGCTTAACAACTAGATTGTTGTAATAAAGATGGAAATCAGTGTTGTCGTAGCATGTCAAAGTAATAGTAATTCCAAGAACAGGTAGGATTTGAGCATGGAGGACTTCAGCAGGGTTCAAATGCCCATCCACGTAAACCTGGGTCATGGTAGAAGGCTGGACAGTAAGTAATTTCCTTTTCTATTCCCAAGCTTGTCAGGTTTTGAAATTTGTCAAAATTTCAATTTCGTCAAAGTTGTAAATTTTGAAAAATCATTTTTAATCTCCTGTTGTAAGCGAAGATGACTTTGTTTTCCATAAGGAAAACAGCAATCCCATAAATAGTAACTTGCAGAAAATGATACAATCATACAATAGTTTTGTTTGGGAAGGTCTTCTGGACATCATCCCATCCATCCTTCTGCTAGAATCAGACCCAAGTAGATCAGGTTGCTCAAGGACTTGTCCAGCCAAGTTCTGAATATTTCCAACAACAAAGGTTCCACAGCCTCTGTGAACAACCTGTTCCAGTGTCTGACCAACCTCCTGCAGAAGAAGAATGTTTCCTGTTTCCTTTTATCTTGTCACTGAGAAAATTAACTTTGAACAGGTTTGACTCTCGAACGTAGCGTGTTCCTATAGCATACTAATGAATATTGTGAAATGAAATGTTTCAGTGTTATTCTTGAGAATATAAAAACATTTTCTATTTGTAAAAGTGTATTTGTAAAGATAATGTATTTTTAGTTTTAGATACTGTGGTTTAGAGATCTCAGAACAAATTAATCCACAAGTGTAGTAGTATTTAAACTTTCATGCAGGTAAAGTTTAATGCCACAGCCCAGCAATGCATTTGCATTTCTTCTAAGCTTTTTGCTGAATCAGGCAGTGACAGTGTAACCATTCGCAGCTGATTCCTTTTGCCAGAGGTTACTCTGATCCGGGCAGAGAGAGTCACTCCAAAGTAACTTAGCCCTTGCACGTCTCCGCAGGGCAGCAGCGGGTTTCGGTGACCAGCCTCCTGGTGTGCCACGGCTTGCTCCTGATCGGAACCAACCTGGGAATCATCGTAGCCTTGCCCGTGCCTCGCCTGCAGGGCATTCCCAAAGTAACTGGTGAGTGAAGTTGCTCAAGCGCAGTGTCTAGAACGGTTTTATACTGGAGACTTTCTCTTCTGTCAGTAGCCTAAGTGAATCAACAAAATTCTAAGTGCTGTTTAGATGTATGTCACAGCATTGTGGTGAATTTTTTTTTGTCGTTCCTCAGGTTTACGCTATATCCAGATGCTTCTCTAGTTTTGCCCCAGTTGTTTGATGCAGAACAATGATTATTCTTTAGGAAGCAAAAAATAGCTTAGACCTCAGTCCTGCCAGGAGAGAGTATAAGGTGTGAGAATGGGGATAAAGTCCAAAAAGTCCTTCTTCAGGTTTGGGGAAAACATGTGCATTAGGAGACATAGGCACTGAAAATTCAGTATGTTCTCTGACTGTTTATTCAGTAAGTCGATTTTCTGCCCCTTCTGCCCAATACTGTGGACCTGGAATTTATGACAGTGTGTATTTCAGTTTTTTTTTTTGACAATGATCAATATTTTTGCATTTTGGAAAGATGGTTTTGAGGGTTATTTTCACATTACACCATTTCAAATGCAAACACACGAATGCTGCTGGATCGTTTTGCAAGTGTTTTAACTACCAACAGAAGCAAGTGTTTAAAAGTGTGTTTAATGGGACCTTTGCCAAGCTGCGTTTTGGGCTGAGAATTCTGCCAGAGCTGCTGAGCTGCAGAGAAGCTGGCAGGTGTTATAAGGCAAGCAGTCTGCAACTTCCTTCAGGAAAGAAAAAAAATAAGAAGGGAGTTTGCCAAAATGAAAACTAAATCTGCTATGTTCAGCAAAATAGGCAGCAATAGTCCAGTATGACAATGGATAAATGTTCCTGAAAAAAGCATGGAATCTGTGGAACCTGTGTTAGGAAAAATCTATTCAAATAGATGCAGTATAAGAAAATGTGTAGTTGCACAATCAAAATGTCTTCTGCTTTGTTTATTGTGGTTTGTCTCCCCTGTATATTCCTAACATTGGTTTTGGATCAAGATCTGTCAAATTCAGCAGCATTACATTTGGAGATCTGTCTTCATAAATCTCAAGTATTTGTAATTTGAACTGAAAAATCATAACTTTTTCCATTTGTATTTCTAATAGTGATAATTTATCTTTATATCATTGTACTTTCTGTTAGTAATTTTTATCACAAACTAGAATGCATTAGGAATTTCGGAATGGATGGTGTAATTCGTAGGGCTATTTTTTTTCTCTCAATAGCCTAACTCTTTTTCATACTCTAGCTTACTTGAAAGAGTGCTAGTTTTTTTTCTTTTTCTTTTTGCTTTAATAAAGCACATATAATGTCATAGTTTCTGAATTTGGCCCTAGGCAATGCATTTCTCATACAGTCTTACAATTTGCGCAGTATAAAACTTCCCTATACCTCCAACGTCCCACTGTTTACATTCTGTAAAAATGTAAATTGCAATTACTCACTCATTTCCTTATGAATCTCCCATGGTAACCAGACAATCATTTGTAAGGATGAGATTTATTTCCTGCTTTACAGTGTGGAAAAATCTGTTACAATGAAATAGATGTTCTCGTGCTCTCCTGGAAAGGTACGGTAGAATTAATTGAAAAACAGATACTTTGTGGATTATTGGAGAAAACTTGCAATGTTGTTATGCTTGTGACAGTGCCAATAAAAAGAAGATAGTGAAGAGTTTCTGTACTCGTGCTGTTGTGAAAACAGAGCACAAAAGTAAGTCAACTTGAACTCAGAGGATTCTGCTTTAACTGATATTAATATAGTCCTAAAATACCTTTATGACATATTATATTTGTTTGTTACATTTTTTTTTCCTGTAGATTTTGTACCCATGGGGCTAAAACCAGAATGAATGCATACAAAGTGGTTTTAAGACCTATTCGGAACTGATTGTGCTGGGATTCTTTGGTTTAAAACAAAAGAACCCCCCTTAATGTTCTTTAATTGTCCCTTTTCCCCTGTCCAGGAAGAGGAATGGTGTCATATCATGCACATAACGGCCCAGTCAAGTTTCTTGTAATGGCTGCAGGTGTAAGCAAGAAAAACAAGCACAAGTCGAGGAGCAGTCGGCCTCCTAGCTCCGAGTCCAAAGAGGAGGAGCAAAAGCCCGTTCTGCACAACGAGCGACCAGGTTCTTCCCTGAGCAACGCTGCAGTTTGGCTGGGGGGCTCAGCAGGATCCATTACACAGAAAAGTGACTTGTCGTCATCTTCCGGATCCCTGACTTTGTCCCACGGATCGAGTTCCCTAGAACACAGGCCCGAGGACAGCAAC
Organism: Tinamus guttatus; assembly: GCF_000705375.1. The sequence goes on along the minus strand of NW_010589234.1, from coordinate 284,084 downwards.
ATTTACGAGCTTTTGAAGGATCAAAATATCTCACTTAGAAGTAAAAGACAGAGATCCAAGAAAATGAGAGCAAGTTCGGTATTAGTCATTTCTGGTGGTCAAGGACACAGAAGGGTGAACAAGAAGACCAAACAGCAGCGACAAGATGAACTAGTGTCTTCAGTGATGGTTTGGCAAATCCCACTATTAAATATCTGAGTGAATTAAATCCAAGGTACTTTGTCATATTAAAAAAGGATTATATCTTTTCCAGCAAATGCCAGATTAGCACACAAGCTGGTAGCCTTTGTACATGGGAGTGAATTCATTGGTATTTGATCACCCAATTAAAGGCTGCAAGACAGTTTTCTTACATTTAGAACATTCTGCAGTATTAGGTTATTGGAAAACATTTAGCTGTTGACCCTGTCTTTGCTACTTAAAACATAAAAGACTTGTTAGACCCTTTTAAATGGTTTAAGAATATCTATCTTATTTATATGCCCATTTATAAATACCATCATTATCTTCTATAGCACTTACGGAAGGCAAGGAACACATGCCATGGTGCATGCTGATTTTTGCTCATGTAAATCAGCTGTTTCTTTTTCCAGTGTGATATATTGCATGGATTGTAGATTTTAACAGAGTAGCAAATATTTTAAAATAGTAAATATTCTAATACAAGCTAATATTAATTTGGTAATCTCTATAATAGTTCATAACATAATTCTACAGGTCTGAGTTTGGTCTAGACAAAAAAAAACCCAAGCAACATTCAAATCCAGTTCTAGTAACTGATTGATAATTGTATATTTTGACATAGAAAATAGATGTTCTATTTCTAATCCTCAGTATTATTGAAAATTTTTGCAGGATAAAAAGTGCATTAATTTTTTCTTCTGGTAGGTGCAATGTGTCGGTGACACCTTCACCATAGAGAGAGAGCTCGAGGACATTGCGGCCTAGGCTAAATAGAAAATACAGCTGTAGAGCAGTTGCCTATTCTAGTGCTACTAACACCTCTTTCTGGCAATGAGGGGTGCACCTAGGATCAAAACTAGGCGCAGACTCTATGCCATTTGTAAGCAATGTGCACGTGCAGTTCGCAGAAGCCAAGCAGGTGTAATATGAAGAAGTGCGTGGCAGTCCAGTGCATTAGAAATGCAGTGACATTGCAGTGCCCACAGGGAGTGCAGGTAGCCAGCGCGGGTGCTCGTGTCAGTCGGGCTGTGCTGTGGCCTCTGGAAACACTTTTCGCTTCATGTCACTGAGCAGACAGCAGGTGTCTGTCAGACTGAGCAGCAGTCACCTCTTTTCACCCCAAAATGCAGAAAAATATCACCCTGTAAGTGGACTTTGTGACAATACCAGGCACAGTTTCTTCTTGCACTTCTTCACTCAGTGGGGCAAGGTGACAGAGGGCTGAATTCCAAGCGGCATCTAAGTGGCATCCTGATCAGTTTTTCTTAATGAACGAACACATTCCAGAAAGGAGCTTTGCACTTGGTGTTACTGCTAAAATTGTGTTTTGTGCTAGGATTTTTCTGTCTCTGTGCATGTGAAATATCAGGCAAAGCCTTCAGTTCAAACATTACTGAAAATGGTAAATTTGAACCTTTTCCAATCAAAATGCATATTTCATTCAAATGGCAGGTTGAACAGATTCACCATGGATGTCTTCTTCCTTTGTCAATAGACTGAAAGATACAGAAAATCTAGGACTATTAACTTTCATTTGGATGTGTTAAGATCTGTGATACTGATGACCAGTTCAGTAAAAATAAATGAAATATATCCTATATATGAGCAAATGTCAGGTGTTTGCACTAGAAATTGCACTAGAATTAATTGTAACTTTTGATCACATTCCAATTCCTTTTATTCCAGTAAGGGAGTGGAATACTCTCAAATTATGTTTCTGATTTCTAATATGAATGCGTTGATTTCACCATGTTTTGTTTCAATATGTGAAGTTTGAATCAGCATTTTCCATAAGCACCATGTTTCCCAGCATGTTGCATTTCATGGTAAACTGGAGACTGCAAATTAATTTGTTCGGAGTTTGGGCTGTATCCAGATCTCAACAGGAGGATTCTTGACCCATACTAGACAGCCTGGATTTCAGTGAAGGACTTCTGTTATGGATTGGATCGATTGGATTGTAGGTTGAGGGTCCTTGTTACTGCTTTTATTCTGTCTTTGTGTATCTCACAACTTGAGCAGGGTGTTGTCATTGTTGGTTTAGTGCATAAGTCCTGGTGAGAGGAAAAAAAAAAAAAAAGAAGTAAAAAAAGTAGAATGCCCCTGAACCGGTCTGCTGATAACATTTTATCAGCCTTTCCTCTTCATCCTGGCCTAGCGGCTGATCTTGCCTGGTCTTGCAGGTCAAGGGGAGCTGCATTTTCCATGCTCTTCCATAGCTATGGCCCTGGGAGTTGCTCTTTGCCCACTATGTGGAAGTACTAAGCTGTACAGTTTAATGTATGTATACTGAAAAAATACTGAAGAGATTTTTCTGTTTAAAAAGCGTATATAAATCTAATATCCTTTTCCTTCACTATAGTAAAAAGCTTACAGGTTTGGGTCTGCGTGCTCCTTCATTGTGAAACTCCCTTTCCTTGCTTTGCGGGCTGAAGGATTCTAGCACGTCTGCTTCTCATGGACCTTTATCACCAAGTCCACCATGTATTCACCTGTAAACCCATGCACAGAATTGTTACAGGATCTGCCAGATAGTTTGAAACTTGTAAGTGAAATTCACCCTATCTTCCAGCTGCAATGTATTTTTTTCAGTTTTATCAATAAAATGATGGAAACCAAATGCAAAGCCCATCAGAGTTCTGCCACTGACTTCAGTTAGAACAGAACCAGGGCCCTTATTTACATTATGCTATTTTGAAAATAAACACTATGTCTATATAAGCTGTAAAGGAAGAGAAGCGCTATGTTTTGTTATAGAAATAAACAGGGTCATGAACTAGATTTCTAGTAACTAACCGAACATAACATGCAATGTTTGTTTTCTAACACTAACTGACATTACCTTACTCTGAAAACAAACACAGACCAGAAATACTTTATAGCTGCCGTAGACTGTGCTGCTCGGTAGGTTGGATTTTGCTTTCTGATGCTGCTTTCCTAGACTAATAGAATTTATGGAAAAATTAGGAGAAAAGGGGAACAAATGTAAGCATTACAATATATTCCATATATGTTTTCTAATAAATACTAGTCTTTTATAATGTGAGCCATAAAACTTGTGTATTTATATCCAAACTATAAACTGAGAAAAATGTTTAATAAAAAAAACTATGATAAAAAATTAACTCCAAAATAAATTTATTGGGTCATCATTTTAACAAGAAGGCTACAATTTATGGCATGCATTAACAAGTGTTTTTTTAATGGATTTGTGAAAGGGAAAATGAGGTTTGTGGTTAGAACAAAGACGTGATTTTTTTTTTTAATTTAGAGTTCCTGGGATCTAATTAAAAAAAAAAAAAAAAAAGCAATTTTTGAAAATTGTGCCGGCTCTTATAACTTGGCCACTGTAGTAATGGACCCAAATAGTGACTACACAGCAAACTTCCTAATGTGCTGCCTACAAGGGAAAAAAAAAAGATAAAAAATGAGATCCATTAATGTTCAAAATGAGCATGGCAAAGGAAGAACATTAACAGAGGAAAGCAATTTTCAGATGCTAACTGGAAATTCAGAATCATTAATCTGCCCAACAGATATATACAGTGTTTACATTCTATCATGAGACTTGTGTTCATCTTGTGTGTTACTGGCACTCCCATAAATAAACAAGAAGAGCTATTGACAACTGTTTGATAAAATGAATTGTTATTAAAGCCTTTCTTTTTGTTCTTGTTTTTTAGAGCACATTTATTTATTGCTTTGAAAAACATTGACCTAAATTATTTTTTTCTGAAGATTATTGATGTTTTCTTGTGTTTCCATGCCATTTTTATTGCTACAGTAGCCAATATACACAACAAAATTAAGTTGCATGAGTGTGGGATACTGTATTTTCATATACATGAAGGTGGATTTTGTCCCACTGGGAATTACAGCTCATTTAGGGATGGGAGGGCGAGTCCTGGAAGTTGCAGCTGCCCCTTCTAGGAAGAATCGAAACTGCAGTTGTGTGCTTATCTGCGCTCATCCCTCCCTGTCCAGTTTGATTCTGTAATCACATACAGAACAATTACTCTTTGCGGAGGGCATTTGGAGGTGAGAAAAAAAAAATCTGCAGTTTAAAAGGTGCAATTCATGGAGGCCTACAAAGGGTTAATGTGTATTGCAACAAGTGACGCCATGTAGCTGACAGCAGCATTTTCTGAATGCTTTATATATACTCAGAACAGTAGTTCACATAAAAATGGCCCTGTTAAGAAGGTAGGTTAATATTAATCTGTCTCTCAGAAGAAGTTGAGCCGAGTATCGTTTGCGTGATTTGAAGCCTCGTTGGCCTGTGGAAGAATCCGGATTAAGGTTGTTCCTGGTGTTGAAGCCCTTTAGATTGTGCCTCCTCCCGGGTGACCTGCCAGTGAAGCTGGCCACAGCAGCAAAGCGGCAGGTTGACACCAGCAGGAGGGGGCTGCAACGGGGCGCTGGGCCCGACGCGTGCGCAGGCCGCTCCTGTGGAGCAGGCCGGACAAGGCCGCGCGCCTCGGATCCCTGGCAGGGACGCAGGGAGAAAGGAAGGGTGTTGAACTGCCTGGGAGTGGACTGTGACTGTCTTTACAGCACAGGCTTTCACAGAATCACAGAATGGTTGAGGTTGGAAGGGACCTCTAGAGATCATCTAGTCCAACCCCCCTGCTCCAGCAGGGACACCTAGAGCATGTGGCACAGGGTGGCATCCAGGTGGATTTGGAAGATCTCCAGAGAAGGAGACTCCACAACCTCTCTGGGCAGCCTGTTCCAGGGCTCTGTCACCCTCACAGGAAAGAAGTTCTTCCTCACATGGAGAATGGAACTTCCTTTTCCCTGCTTGGTTTCTTGATGCTAATGTTACTTAAAACATATCCGCATGATCTACTGCCCATAGAATGGGATTCTGCCATTCCAAAACCTGAGTGGGTAGCAAAAGGTATTCTTTGAGATGGATTCTTCCCACTACTCTTAAATATTTACCTTATGCCACTGATGGTAATGAGATCATGGATGATTCATGCAGATATAACACCTACAACATAGATACGCGTTTTGTGGTAGGAGGAGTCTCGGTGTTAGAGCACGGGGAGGTTCGGGTGCATCCTGTCACAGCTCCACGTTCCAGCATGTGCTCCCTTCCCACTGCAGAGAGAGGTTTTCCAGAGCAGAGTGTAGAATCTGTCCCTTCTTGCACAAATGCGGGTGTCCTCTGCCAGATCTGTCTGCTGCTTGAGAGCTAGCTCAAGGTTTTCAGGATTAGTTGATTTTCTGCTCGCTCTCACTTATACTTATTTGAACATGGCACTTTCCTTAAAGGCATGTCAAGCTGCTGACCTCTCAGAAACATTCTTCATCCGCTCTTGGAGGCTAATGGAAGGGAAAAAATAAGTATATGTGTGTGTATATATATGTACATATATATATATATATATATATGCTGGAATAGTTTAAAGGATCTAAAAATTTCCTGGGCAAGGGAAGATCTACTGTGTGGCTCAATTTGAAATTTAATGATGTGGACATATGACCTAAAGCACTTGGAGTGCTTTGGCCAAGCTCCATAAACTCCTCTATAAAGGTGGTTAGTCATTCACAGCGTGACCTCCAAAGGTGCACAAAGGGATTTTTTTCCCCTTCCAGCAAAACAGGCAGTGACAGTAGAGCTGCAGGTTCTCCTGTCATGCATATTATTATATTTCAGGCATAACCACATGATCATTAATGTGTGTCCCAACCTGCAAGATGAGCCAGTACACCCAGAAGTAAGAGGAAAAGTCCTGGGGGAGATGAAATCACTCTGGGAACTCACTGGAAAGTTGATTTTACAGGGTATTTTAGCATTGAAAGATTCAGATGAGGCTCTAAAGGATGTTTCATAAAGCACCTAACTACCTAATTTCCACTGAAATCTGTATATCTATATGCCTAAATACCTGTAACAGAAAGGGTTCTAAATCCAAGAAAGCGGGTACTGCTTGATCAAAGTGTTTCAGAATTTCAATTTTCTAGTACCTCTGACTAGAGAAAGTTCATGGGTTTCTGAGCATCAGCGTCATCTTAAATGTTACCCTGTAAGTATATTAACTCATGCCTAGCAGAGCAAATTACAAACGTTGTCTTCTGTGTGTAGTTGTTTTTTTGGGGATTTTTTTTGCCAGCATTTAATGTTACAGAACAAGCCTATCAGTCTACACTAAACACTTTTCTTAAAAAAAAATGTTTTCTTTCTAAAGAGTTTTATTTGCTGGAGAGTTAGGTAACACAGACTGTGTTCACGGAGGAGGAGGATTACTCCTAGTAGAGCCAAGCTTTGCAAATGAAACAACTTTTCTTCCACGTTGCTAAGAGCAGCCTGTGAAGCACACGAAGCACACAACACCATCAGTGAAGTGAAACTGCACCTGCATTGCTGAACCCACGAGCGCTGCTGGTGCCACTCGGGCACATCCCAAACCTGTGCCGGGTGGATCCACGCGGCGCTGCCGGCCCCATGTACCCCGGCCACCCCAGTGAGGAGGCTGCTCTTGGCCTGTAGTTACACATGACTAATTCTCTCGTCATGTTGAGTGGATAATTTCATAGCATTGCAAACAGAAAAACAGATTGGCTTTAATTCTCTTTTTCAAACTCATCCTTTTTATTATAGTTTTTTTGGTGATTTATGAGATTATGTGCATATTTTCTCTCTTGTGCATCTAAGTCAAAGTTGTATGTTTCTTATCTTTTAGCCTTATCTAATGCCTTCAACTTATTTGAGAGGGTGATAAAAGTCTGGTATTTCAGGGGTTCCTTTGTAGTACCTCCTGAAAAAAATCTTAAAAGAACAGTAGGATCGATCTGTCTCTGGTGCATAAAACTGTGCAGCCCACCAATGGAGAAATCCTTATGACATATTTTTCCTTATGGTGATTACCATCCTATCTGCTATAAAATAGCCCTTCTGCATGCACCCTTTCTTTAAATTTTGTTATTTGGTGGTATTACATGAATGTGTGAAAATTAATACACAAACGCAGATCGGCTTGGTGAGCATCAGATGTACTCTTCTCTAAACACATCTTATGCCTACGGCGTGCACAGTTTGTGCATCACAGATATATGAGATTTTATGTATCCGTGGTTGCTCAGCAGAAATAGAATACGCTGTTTCTCTGTGTCAGCAATAGAAACCAAACCAATCCTTAGGGCTATTGTGTTATCATACCAAGAAATGTTTCATACAGGAGTGTTCAGCTGTAATGTAAAGCATTGGATAAGCAAAAGAAGTCTTTTTTTTTATTGTTTGTTTGTTTGTTTTTTTGAGTTTTACTTACATTTTGGCTTCTGGCCATTTACCAGCTCTCAGGATACTCCGGTGACCATTGATATCAACACTGATGGGCTGCACAACCCGCCGGGACCTGGAGAAATGAGCGGTCACCGAGTCCGTGCTCAGCTCCGGGCTGCTGTGGCCGCGCTCCCCGGGGCCTCCACCTTGCCTGCTCGCAAACAGGAGCCTGTGCCCCCCTACAGGAGCTGCACGTTGAGGCCTTTACCCACACAGGTCCAAAACCGCTTAGTAGGGAGACATTGAGTGGTTTACCTGTGTGAAAAAAAATGATTTTGTTAAATGGTTCCTAACGTCCTTAAGTAAGAACTTCTGTGGCTTTACTTGCCAGGAGTCAAACCTTCTAAGACTGGGCTGAATCATTTTTTGACACAGTCTACCTGCCAGTTTTACCAAGGAACCGACAGTTCTACCAGGGCAGCCCAGTCCTGCATCAAAGATATAGTAGAAAAAAAGATATGGTATCTTCTACAAGAAGACTGGAGCCCTAATAAGCTCTGGGCAAATATGCATGTCTGGATCTGAATGCCATTAGGTATCTTTATAACAAGGATAGCAGTTAGCTCCATTGCTCGTTCCCACACAAGAGGCATCACTGTCTGATTTCTTTTGGGAAGAAAATAAAAAACAGGTGCTTTAGTTTTGCATGACAAGCAGATTAAACAGACAGGTGCCTTTTTTTGTGTCTAAGTTTAGGTGCAAAAGATGAAGAAAACTTCCTATTTTTCATCTTTTTTTTTTCTTTAAACAGAGAAACACCTGATAAAAGTTCTTCCATTACAAACTGCACTCAATTTTATTGAGCACTAGAGGTGAATGTATGTGACAGGAAGGGCTGTGCATCTACAGCAAATCCACTGCGTATGGACTGAATGGGCAGCGTAGAGCTAATATTTAGCTCTTCCCTTTCTGCCTTTCCTTGCCTTACTACATTAAACAAAATCTCAGAATCACAGAATGGTTGAAGTTGGAAGGGACCTCTAGAGATCATCTAGTCCACCCGCCCTGCTCACCTCTCTACAGTTGTTGCTCCAGGCTAACCAGCTGTAGCAGAACGCAGCTATCTCAGCTGGTCCTCATGGCTACTACCAGCAACTACAAGCTATAACCCCCTGAATATTTGTCATGTTGGCTACAGAAACACCAAATGCTGTGTGATAGCTCATTGACAGGACAGGACCTTCTCTACATGGAGCATTGATTCATTTCCAGTAATTTTAAAATGGGTAGTCTAAATCCGTACCAGCTTTACCTTACAGCTAATGGAGTGAAACAGACAATACCAAAGGATGATTCACCTCATCCTAAGGTGAGATGTCTAAGATACGAGAGAAGAGTTGCCCTCCAGACAGGCTTATTTCTGTGCACTAATTATAATGGAGCCTCAGGGAACTCAAATTAAGTAGGGAATCAGACAACTAAAAGGAAGATGAATTACACTGATTCAGTAGACGACTGTCCTAGTTTTTACAGTCATCTACTAATAAACTAAAGGCCACTAGATGAGCAGCCTTGCTCTCCATGGAAAACTTCTCACCCTTGTGATCCACAGAGCAGTGGTACTTTGCAAACGTTAAGCTCTGCAGGTCCCAGAACCAAATCTCCCTTACATCTCTTTTTAAGGTTTGATGGCAAAGGTGCATTGTAGCCTAAAAGAAACTTCAAGTGTGGACAGCAGACCAGGACCTAGAGAGTTTAGAAACTGCTGCCTTCTTAAGCTATTTTTTAGTAGAATGGAGGTGATTTGACGTGATTTGTTTCTGACAATGTCTAGTTGAGCAACTGAACGTGTGCTACCTGATGTCTGGGGCTAAAACCTTTGTGGAGTTCAAGTTTTATACGAGTTGCATCCACAGCGGCAAGTAAGATGCATAAATACTGGTTTTCAACTATCTATCTCCAGCAACTGCAGCTCAGACACCCGTGCTTTAACACAGAGATGAATGTGGTGTTAACGGTTACACCTGAAGAGGAGGTAACCAAGCTCCGTAGTTCTTAAAATCATCATACAGTCAGAAAATATGAGTCAGATCTCAAACAATCTCAGGTATGATGCTGTTCGCACAGTCACCCAACTCTCATTAATGTAATCAGGAGTCAGGCATCAAAAAGGGAGACAATGCGCTAGACAGAAAAAGCGCAAGAGAGATTTAAGAATGAAAATAATTTTCCAGACCTATATTAGATGCCTAGTTTTGGTGTGATCTTGAGATACAGCACATTTAAAGTAGCATAAAATAGCTGGAGGATTAATTCTTGATGTCAGGGGAGAAGAATTATTTCTGGCAGGCTTTAACACATCTGCTTGTATTACATGGAAGCTTCTTCCAGCCAGAACAGAATAAATCTGTGTCCAGAAATGAAAACTCCAATAGCGTAATGGATCCAAATTGGGCAACAGCAGGAAATTCACAACTATGCTAAAGACATGTTGTAGACACCAATTACTTGAAGACTCTTTGCAAGACTGCATCATGTTTTACTTATTTGCTGCACCGGCAAGCGCGCTGCCTTGGCCCCGCAGGGACGAGACATGAGCTCAGCCCGCAGCCGGGCGCTGCGCTGAGCGCGTCGCGTGTGCGGAGCCGCTGCTTTCCGTGCCTGCAGCTGCCCACCCCGGCATGCGAGCGCTTCCCTGAGCGGGCGGCAGTAACGTTTAACCCATAAGGTATTAGGAGCTTCGGCAAAGAGCAGGTGGAGTGGGAGCAATGGGACAAGATGAAGACAATGACACCTAACCGTGCTGGTGGTCACCACCACGGGCCTGGGGGAATGCGCTGCTCTGCGGTCACACTGGACACAGGAGAGGGGGGTTTAAGAAAGCAGTAGCCTAGGGACCCATCTATCGAAATGGCAGTACGAAATGTCCAGGCGGCACTAGCGCATTAGAAAGGCTTGGAGAATGAGGCATCTGCTGGTGCTCAGTCCTGGCGGCCACCGAGTCAAGCCTGTGATGGGAGAGGGGCTTCCTCCGGGGCAGACCCGGAGCTGCAGGGCTCCAATGGGAGGACTCAGGAAACCGGGAGAAGGGCCCGGTCCTGGGGACCCCCGTTAGTACCTGGACTTCGAGGAACGGGACTAACCTGGAG
>NW_010589234.1:228964-249841 GCF_000705375.1 Tinamus guttatus | reverse complement strand
CACTAGGCCCTGCTAATTTTCTTTTCCTCCCTAGAAAGAAAGGAAGCAGCAACAATCTCAGTAACCTAAACTTTCTAGAAGAGGTGAGAAAAACTTAATCCATTTAATTCTAGGCAGAATGGTGTAATAACCCATGCGCTGTTTGCTTCCTAATGAATAAACTTGCAAGCAATCAAGTTAATCATATTGCAGACCTAGGGCAGTTGCCAGAATTCTGCTCATTTCATTGAGTTTACCAGTGCTTTTAGTCACTGCAAACTACGGTTACAATGGGTGCAGCATGTTTTTTTTTCAGGATAAAAGTATGGAGCAGGTAGGAGGTCACTGGGAGGGGTGCAAGAGCACAAACTGCTGCAGGGTTGGTCTTATTCCTGAACCATGTAGAAATAGGTGTCTTAGGGGTCAGCACCTAATTTATTGGCAGATTTTTAGTGCATTATAGATTTATTGAACTTTTTTCCTACTCCCTTATGGTTCTTTGCACATATGAAAAATCTCTGTATAGCTTGTGAGTAAAAAATCCACAGCTATTTTTATCCATTGTGCATCAATAAATGGGATATGTCATCTGCTCTGGTGGATTATATTTCTTTTCTTTTTTTTTCTTCTTTTTTTGTAGATAAAGAAGAAGGTGATCTTGATCAGAATAAAAAAAAAAAAGAAAATGAGAATAGCAATTTCTTAACTTCATAGAACACAAGGTAATGATTTTTTGCCATCATTCTCTGTCTCTTTTTAGATCATAATGAAATTCTAGATCCAAAAGCCCTTGGACTTTGTATATGGGAAGTTGTAAACCTTTAGAGAGAGTGAAAACAGAAATTAAAATTTTGCATTTATAATAAAAGTATATATTTTTATGGTCATATTTTAAACTGTAAGTTCAATGTAAATCTATACTATTTTTCTCTTTCTTAGAGTTTTTTTTTTCTTGTTTTGTAAACACTGGTGAAGGCACCAGAACAATGAGCAGCAAATGAAAAGCAAATTTCAGGCAGTCTTCTTAAAAATATGATTTGAAATATTAGGAAAACTTCTTGAAATCATGCAGATTCACAGGAGATCTGGCATACAAGCAGTGCAGTGTAGAAACTTGTACAAGCTCACTAAGAAAGGTTGAACGCCTTTGATTTGGTACTTTAGGTCTGTGCTCCTACATATTTTTCTGAAAGCAAATGCCGACTCAAACTCCACAATCAAATTAAATATGTAATTTGATAACATACCTCTTTTTTATATATATAAAAGGTGTAAAATACCACTGAAAATAAATTACTAGAATCACTTTACTTCATCAGTGAATTCATATCTCTTGCTAGAGAGAAATCTGCTTGTTAGCTAAATATTATTTCAATTAATCAAATGTTATTTCAATGTAGACTCCAATTACCCTTTAGCAGAGCTGTGGTACGAAGGCGTGATGAAGATGTGTATTAATTGTCACATGAAATTACCGTGTTTATTTGACCTGTTTAGTCCAAGCAAGATCTCGCCCCCCACCCAGTAGTGGGTGCACTACTGCCAAGAGGAGATTTACCTCAGTCTGCTTCGCACTGTTTGCCCTCCCTGCGCTGCTTTCCAGGCAGGCTGTCAGTACATATATGTATCTATGTGTGAGTGTCAGCCCATACCATACTTTCATCCCAGCCTAGGAGGGGGCAGAGGCTGCTCACCCTGTTGCTAGCAGGCACATGGGGATCGGAAGGGGGTTTTGGCTCCCTCCGCTTCCTCACCGGCTGCCCCACGCAGGGAGCCCAGGGGGCTGTTAGCGGCGCCGCCACGGAGAGCAAAGCTACATGTTCCCTCTCCGGCTGTGTTGTTACCAGTTTGTCAGTCTCTCGGGGAAGCACAGGTCCTGGCTTCCTCTTACTCGGGTTACAAGTAGCCTTTAACTCCTGGAAGGCAAGGAAATAGCTCGGATTACATGCCGCAAAATAAAACTTGGGAAAGAGGGTATTTCTGAAGGTGCAATGAAAGTTAGTATTTGTGTTAGCTGCCCTTGACATTGCCGCTATATGTGGAGCAACTGCAGGTCTCCTAATCGGTCCAAAGGCTTCCTTGCTCACCCTTTAAACACAGAGTGCTCCAGTAAGTTCCCTCTCGTTGACCTTGCCCTGCCCTCCCAGGCCACTAAGAAACAGGTACCAGAGCCCAGGCGACTGCAGATGTCACCTTTCCCACAGCGGTGCTGTGGGGCAGCAGGAGCAGGAAGGATTCCTGGAAGGCTGCCAAATGGCTTTCCAGCAAGGTACCGTCACAAGTGTGAGAACCTGAGTTCCCAGTTAAACCTTTTCTTACTCCTACATGTCCTTGCGCATGCTCAGTCTAGCAAAGAAAAGCATAAATAATCACACAAACAATGACTGAGAAAAGCAGTTTTAATTATCTTGCTGTAAGATCTAATCAGGTCATAGAAATTAATTCGTCACTGCATGGGTAAAGCACTATGGGAATATTTGGTAATATTGCCAAATATCCTACTGTTTCCTACAGTAATCCTACTGTTTTATTTTACTGTTGATTTTTTTATGTGTTTGGCTCCATGTGAACAGGGTATTTTCTACCTGTGAAGCTGAAAGGAGAGAGAAAAAAAATGTAGGATGCATCTATCACTACTTGTGGCCTTCTGTAGCACTGGTTGTCCCTGAAGCCAGGACAGTCTTGAGCTCTGAAAAGGCAGGAAGATGTGTGGCTTTCTCTCAATGCACACACATCTGTGAAGGAGGAAGCAGGCATGTTAATACATGGACATACACAGGTTGGGAATGGTAATGCATCTCCTCTGACTATTTCTCTACCTTCCCCTCCCATCCGTGTATTTTCTGCTCACAGTAGGGACTGAAGAGAAGCAGACTGACAAGGTGGAGTTCCTCCTCTCAATCTCTTTTCTGCTCCCTACACCTGAAATACCATTCAGTACTTCACAGTCTTAATATAAGGTTACGGTGTTGAAACGCTGGAGTTCCTATTTCTTACAGTAAGACTTTGGGGCTGATCGTGCAGTTTCTGCTGTCATTGTGTTAATCCTGACCATCAAAAGCACTAAGCAGATGTAGTCCTTTGTGTGCGTTCAGATAGATGGGGCCTCCATTTTTTTCTCTTCCGGATAAAGGATATGTAGGATATATATGATAAAGGATCCTATAAGGATATAATCTTTGCTAATCAAAATTAGCAAAGCAGATCAGTAGCTTTCAAGCATTTCTTTTTATAGACCTTGGAAAAGATAATTCTGTCATTAAAAAAGCAAAAATGACAATTAACCTCCTCCAATATTTTCTGGAAAGGAGCAAAAATAAATCTGTTTCTCAGAAAGGGCTGCGTTTTTATGAAACGTCATAGGTCTTGCCAAGAGCAGTAAATCACAATGCATGAATGGAATGACACTGATTTATAATTCCTCAGAGTTTGCTTGTTAGGTCAGTGTTACCAGGGTCTCTCCACGTGCAGAAGTGAGGAACTGATATTGTAAGAACATCTAAAAGACACTACCCACCTCTTGAATGTGTTTAGTGGTGAGATTCACTAACTGTCGGTTCCTCCATCTGCCAGACAGCAGGTAAGTGCCTCAGCATCTCTGATTTCAAATTTCAAAATGAAGATGGGGCAATGCTAACCAGTTCCCATCAGCAATGTAGACAACTTCATCTTCGATCAAACCAGTCAGTGAGGGTTCTTGATCCATTTCAATCCCACACCGCTTACGGAAAGAGCTGCTTCCTGCAGTCCTCCTACATATGGCTACCCATCCCTCTTAAACTGGAGGCATTTAGGCATATAAGCTGACATCCCCTGCTGATATTGATGTTTAGCATGCAGGTCCAATTGTCAATTCTATACGCTTAAAGCATCCTGCAGGTCCTGTGGAGCTCACCGGCATGGTCCGGTTTGGAGTAGTGAAAAAAGCCATGAAGGAAGAATGCTTTTCTTCGGTCCTCCTCAACATCCACTTTCCAGCATTCCCCTGGGATGCTGGTCTACATAAAGCATTGAAGTCAAATATATCTAAGTTTATGTGTATTTCTTTGATAGCAAGCAAGGAATTTTCCTGTAAGATGAGGATACCAGAGACAAGGAAAAATAACCTATCGTCCAAGGTTTCAACTGTGGATAATACTTGCTGATTGTGGTTTCGGTAGAAACCTCACTTGCAAAACCACACAAAAGGCAGGTAATTGGAAACAGAATTTGGCAAAAGTATCTTCAGAGGTTTTGCATGGGGCTTTGAATTTGTAAATAAAAAAAAGCATGTGGTTCTTCAGGGAAACTGTAGTCCTTCCAGTAAATTTCATGAAGGAAATAGAGACCTTATTGTTCTCACATTCTTCTCATATAGTTTTCCTTCCCTTTGTTTCTCTCTTTGATCTAATAAAACTAAGGCACAGCTCCTTTAGTTGAAGGGCAGCAGGCAGAGATTTGTGTGCAGGTCAGTGTTTCATGCTGACAAACAAAGCTAAGCCCAGGGGCTCTCTTTTTTGCTACATTTTTATTCTATTTGAAAAAACATGACACATTTCATAAGACCTTTTTAAGGTTATAAAGCATCTTTTGCTTAAGGAGTACGTGGTTATTTTTCAAGAGCTTGTATCTAGGCAGACTGCACAAAAGAAACTTTTCTTTGTATTGTTTTCAATAGCGTTTTTACAAGCACCATACCGGTAGTAATAGTTCATGTAATTATTTACAGGAATCGTAGATGTCTGTTCTTATGTGGCTGGGATTTCAAAAATTTCCTTACAGTGTTGTGTTTTTTCTCACTCTTTTGTTTTTCTCACACTTTTCTGCTTCTCACCTACTATTTTTAAAGTGCTGTTTAAATTGCAACACAATTGTAAGCAACTGCATTTTCAGAAGAAATTATTTCTAATATTTAATTTTACAATACTCACATGGAAAACTTCTTGACTAAAGAAGGACCTATCTTTAGTTGATTCACTCAGCAAAATATGACTTGTCAAATTTGTCGGTAGCTAAACTCCTACTCACTCAGGATCTCCTAGGTGACTATGACTGCATGTACTCCAAGATATTTTAAAATAAAGTATCCCATGGTTACAATCAGTGGTTGGATTATGATGATGATAGTATGGTTTGATATCTAGCACAGATTGCTCCAAGAGGCTGCTGATATTTTAAACGCTGTGTTTGCTAACCCAGTTCAGAGATATTCACCTGAGACAGAGTTGCAGTACTTTTAAGTAAGCTTTTCTATCTGACCATTGCAAACGCTAATGGAATTGGATTGGCTATGTGAAAAAAGAGGGAAAAATCAGCCAAAAATAGCCCAGGATAAACCAACAGTATTTTGAGGCTTTTGACAGGTATTCCTGCAACTGTTAAAAAATCAAGTTCTTCCAGAAGCAGATACAACTTGCTTATTACAGAAGGAACAAAACTGTTGCTCCACTACAAGGAGGTGGCATATGAATCTGAACAAAACAAGCAAAAGACAGCAGAGAGATGCATAAACAAGCTTGTGATCCTGGGGTTTTGATCACAAATAACGAGGTGATCCTGTGTCTGTGGAAGTGCTGGAGCGCACAGGAGTGCCGACAGTCCCTTGGTGGAGATGAGCAATGCCTAGAGCAGACGCAGAGGAGGGAAGGTAAGAAATATGTTCAGCCAGAAGGCCTGACCTCACTCACAGCCTCCTGTTTCCTCTTCCAGCATTGCACTGCTACTCTGACTAATTCACTTCTGGAGTAAATGAAGCAGGAGATTGAGAGCACTGGAGTACTTGGAAGGTTTGCCGCTGGAGTGGCGAAGAGTTGCAATAAGCTCTCACTCAACACAGGAACTGAGATGCCTCCTCTGGCTCACATCCTTGGCTTGCTGGTGCTTATTGCACTTCCTTGAAATCTTCTGTTGCAACCCACGAAGACAAACCATTTTTATTTTGTGGTTTCAGCTCAGGGAGGAAGGCAATGAAACATCTACAGGAGAAAAAAAAAAAAAAAAAAAAAAGGAATGGTTTGTTTTTAACCATTTTGACAATCTCTAAGAGTTATGCCACTATGAATAGTTGGGAAAAACAGCATTGTGAGGTGTCCATTGCAGGCTAAAGCCAAACTTAAAAATGCTAACAGCATAACGGTTAGCAGCTATGTGGGAGGAGGATGCCAGAGCGGCATGGCTCATAGTGCTTAAATCCAGAACTAAGGGGATTGCTAGATACCCCTTGTGATGACCAAGGGAGGGATTCATGGCTCAGATGCAGCCTCCTTCAGATGCGGCCTCCTCTTCGCCCCTCTTGTTCCTTAAGGCTTCTTCAGCCCACAGAAGTGCTGCTCTAATCACTCACGTGGCCACCAGCAGCATCTGGGGGCCACCAGGGGCTTGGGAGCTTTTAGGAGCAGCAAGAAGGAGGAAGTAGATTGTGGCAGTACAGTTGCTGGGGCTTGTTCAGCTGGAATGGAAAAAAGACACTCTTGGCCCTTGTTATGGTCCTGGTGAGGCCAACATCGTGTTTAAAGGACTGAGGAAACCTCTCATGCCAAGGCTGCTGGGTCTCCATGCAATTTCCACATTCTGGGCTGTATCTGAAGCAAATGAGCTTTTACACTCATAGTAAAGTGCCAAGAGTGCTCAGTTCCTCAGACCTTAATGAATGTTATGTTTCCTGCACTGTGGGCAGCCTTGACACTCTGAACCCTCCCAGCCACCACCATCTCTCCCATCTTTCTCCATGGCATTGCCCATGACCAATATTAAACACAGAGTAGATAAGGGTGTCTTCCTGCAAGAATTCTCATGCCACCTGTCCCTGTGACTGAGGGATAGACAGGCTGGGTTTGAGCGAGGCTGCACTTATGCTTCCTATATGGGCAAAGTGGTGTGCTGGTATCCGAAGCACTGCGGTCTTCATGCCGCGTGTTTGGTGATTGTGGACTAAAGGAATGGAGGTGTCACTATCTTCCAGACAGTAAGAAATCTGATTTTGTCCAAATTTATGTCTCTTTCTGGCATAAAAATGCTCCGATTCACTGGGATTTACAGAGAAAATTGCTCTCTTATGTTAGCCGTCCCAAATGACTGTTTCCATCTGCATGACTGTTTCTATTCCTTTTAAATGAGTGACATCATTGTGCAGCCATAACCTTTCTTAATAGTTTCATCACTTAAACCTCTCCTTGTGCCTTTTGTACTTTAAGAAGTTGAAAACTACGTTGTCCTAGACCCCTCAGGCTGAAGGCAGTCTTAATGCCTCGGGTGAGTGTAGGGCCATGATGCCAAGAGATACAGAGCAGGACAAGAAGGCGTTTGACACTGCAGCCTCCTGCAGACAGGCTCAGAGCTCTGCTCCTTGCTCTCCATGTTCTTCAGTTTGTTTGCAACAGCATTTTAATGAGAAGGCCCCAAGGCCCCTGGGGTCAGAGCCAAAAGCCGTGTTCTCTTGCCCAGCTGTGGTCCATCTTCATGCCTCTTGCTGCCACTCCAGTCTCACGCCTTTTGCGCTCTTCTCAGCAGAGCAGCCCAGTTGCTGCTGTGCATCTATCTTGCTTATCAAGGGAAGTCAAAAGGAACAGCTTGGCAGAGTGTGAAGGTAGGAGAGCACCATTTGGCTTATATTTAACTTTGCTCTTCTGGTTTTATTTCAGGTTTAGTTCACCCCAGCTTCTGCATTGACTACTGTGGAGTTCCTCTGACATCTCATATCAGTTCAGCGGTGTGGCGAATCAAGCTCCTAGCTGGAAACTCAGGGCAATGATTAAAGCAGCAGCTGTATTTATTATTTGCTCATTCAGGTCTCAGACCTCTCCTCAGTTGTGTCTTTTTCATAGCAGTTTCTCTTGCTATGTTAGTTTTGTGGCAAATGATGTTGTTAATCGCTTAGGCAGGGCTTGTCTATACAAAATGCTTCCTCTTTGCTGACAACTTGTCTGTGAGGAGTTTTGTGCTGAAGATTTTGGTGAAAATAGGAAAACAAAAGAGATAAGTGTTCATTTTCCTCTTGTCTGTGTGCGAGAGTGACTGTGTGGAATTTTGGTTATTCAGCTGCACAAAAGGGCCTTTCTCTTGTTGTCCTTAAAGCTCAGTTTCCTCACTGTTCTCACCGTTCTTGCTGGATAGCAGTCAAGGAACAAATAGAGATAACCAAACGTCCTCTGCTGTTCAAGGGGGTCATTGCAGCTTATGTAAACACACTGGATCTTTAAAACCGTATTTAATTTATCAAGTGGTCATTATTCTATGTGTCACATCTAAGTATTTTTTTTTCTCAGTTTGAATAGCTTTAACAAGACTATTAAAGACTTTAAGTAATATAGCACCCTATATAAGCATTAGTTTTTTTTTCCTAAATAGGTATAAAATATCCTCAAACCTTGACTAAGGTAACCTTGTATATGCAAACTATAATGCTTTTGCTTAACTGTGAGTACTAAAACAGTCTTAATAGTGAAATACTGTAACCAGGTCCATTAATATTTCTTTTTCTTTTACTCTAATGGGATCAAATATTGCCCATGGGATTCACTGGGATTATTTTTGAGTGAAACAAAGCATGTGTCAGTGTCACATTAGTGCTACATTTGCAAACAGAGGGAGAAATACCTCAAGGAGAAAATCTAATTTAAATGAATGGCAAAGATATTAAAAATGTGACTCTTCTGAGGAACTTTGCTTTAACGGATTAAGACTGAATAAAATGTCTCAGCTTTACCCTTCTTTTCTTTGAGAATGGCCTTGAAAATCTGCAGGAAATTACAGGATAGATTTGGACAAGATGATGATGAATCTGTCAAGACAAGGTAGCATAAAGATGACAGACCTGGAATGCTGAAGAGCTAGAAAGTGCACCAATAAAAGGACATAAGGTCTTTTCTATAGTAAGCCTTGTATATTCAAAATTGTAACAAAACCCAATTATTGAAGCTCCAGGAAACCTTTGCCATATGTGCTTGATATATTTTGGTAGGTACCGATCTTTCTTTTGCTACTTCAGGATATAACTACTACAATGCACTTTTCAGTGAGAAGCTTCTGCTGCTGCCTTGCCAGTTACATGAAGGTCCAAGCATGTCGTGAGTAACCCAAATGCTCTGTGACATGTTTGGTTTTATAGGTTTCCAAAGAGAGCTCAGGCTGTTGACCTGAGCACAGTATTCCTCTGAAAGCCTTTGAGTTTGGAGTTTTCTTCCCTGAGCCCACCAGAACCAAATTCTTCTATTTCTGGTCACAGTGAAAAGCAAATTGTCTTCTGTCCAGTCTCTGGATTGTTTAGGCAATATAATAATTGAAATTTTGTTGTTTTTGTTTTGTTTTAATATTACATCGTCCATCAGCTTCACCAAGAAAAACTAGCTAGCTGTAAATATGCTTGTTTAACCATTTGGTCTGTCTCGTGTTTGCCCCTTTCTTGCAGAATCAAGCATACAAGTTCCTGATGGTTGCTTTTCAGGGACTACTTTCTGTCTCATACACACAGAAGGTGTTAATGTCTTTTCTGCATATGTCATGGCTGGTGATAAAAAGGAACTTGAGAGCAAGGATGAGTTTGCAGTTTGGAACTGCACTATCCCAGAAAATGTAACAGGATGCGTTTTCTTCCTCCTCTTCTCTGGAGATGTATTTATGCAGTGAATATCTGCTGTAAAAAGTCTGAAATAAGGCCAGAAAACTGTGGCCTATTTTTAAGTGGAGTAAAAAGCCGGTTATGGAGAATTTACAAAGAAACGTGGTCTCCAAGGTTTTAACAGAAGTAAAGAGAGAATTTCCAAAACAGAGCAACCACTCACTGAAAGGCAGATAACTCTCTGTCAGGTGTGACATATGGCAGAATCACGATAAAGATGAGCTATGTACTTGAGCATATGTGGAAAACCTAACAGTATGGGATCCAGAATGGTTGCTTTAACCTAAAATTTTACTCTGGATGATTAATAGAGGGTTCTACCAAAATATAGATTATTGTAAAAGTTTGTAAAGGTTTTTCTCATTTCCCAAGCAAAGGTAATGGCTGGCACAAAATGCTGCGCTTTGTGAAGGAGAAATTAAATGTAAAATGCAATTAGTTTCTGCCAGATGACAGAACCTCACCAAAATGCTGGGTGTGACATGGGGAGAGCAAGGATATTGGATTGCAAACAGTTTGATGCTGTTAAGTATCAAAGGGGGATTCACTTTAAAAAAATCCCCAGAGCAGTGTTATTTATAATGCAGGAGAATTAATTACATTTCTCTTCCTGTCAGAGGTGAAACTAGCTGAAATACTGCACCTGGTTTTGGACACTGTCTTTGATGGGGAATGTGGATTTACTGGGGGGAATTCAGGTGGCAGCAAAAAGACCAGGAGGTTTAGGAAATGAAGAAAGTATCAGAGCACTGACTGTGTTTAATCTAGATAATAAAACACAGAGTGGGGAACATGAGAAGTCTTCCATTATGTAAAAGGTTGCTATTATAGGAAATAATGATCAGTTGTTCTCTCTGTTCCCTTAGGAAGAGCAAGAAAAAAAAATCAGATTAATTTTGCTCCCTTTGCAGCAAGAAAAAAAAATCAGGGTAAGTTTAGGTAGTAAAATTCCCTGTGAGGTTACCTAAGGATACCTAACATTCACATTTGTTTATTAGGTTCCTGTTGTGAATCTAAATGCTGAAAGGTGTTTAAAGTACACTTATTCTGCATTTTGTGGCTTCCTGAAGTGTCTTCTGCTGTGGCAGTACTATGGCACTGCATGTCTTCAGGACTCTGAGTGTTCAGCCTGACTCATTTCTGAATAAGCTGTAAGAGTGCCATGTTTCCCACAATATGTGCTTCTAATTAGCTTGGGAGCGCTGTCTGAGCGCCTCACTTGTTGGTATTGGTTCTCTTGTCTAGCTTTGGAAAGAGCTAAAATGTTCTAGTCTGATTAAGAATGGGGGTGGGGTGGGGAAAGTAATGAGAAAAATCAAAAGCTCTTAAAGAAGATAATAACAAAAGCATGAGAAATAATTGATTGATTAACTGTTTGAGGGAAAGAATGCCTAAAGATGCAGCAGAGAAAAAACAGTTGCAGGGGTGTGAGAAAGCGGCCGCAGCACAGATAGGCATGCAGGTGACTAAGGACTAACATCCAGACTCTGAGCTGTAATGGAGCCCGGTGAAAGTGGGAGAGTGGGCTGATGTTTAAAACAGTGGCAGATGAAGTGTAGGAGGCATCAAAGAAAAGCTGCAAAATAAGTAAGGATGAAATAATAGGCTTCTTTCTCCCTTCCTTAATTTGCTTGTTAAGAGGTGGGTCTAGTTTGAGAAAGTTGTAAATGAGAGAGGACACATTCTTCATGCTGGAGCTGCCCTCCTCAGCTCCTGAAGAAGACAACCTGGTATCACCAGAAACCACTGTCACACTCCAGGTCTGGCAGTTCAGGGTTTTTCTGTTCTGAACACCACAAATACTTAGTAGTGTCCTGGAATTCATGTTGCTCCAGGGTCAATTTGTGTGTACACAGAAAAAGGTCTTCTCTGATTTGGTATCTTCTCTCCCAATGATCCAAATTTTGCACTTTAATGATTCTACCTCTTCATTTTAATTTTACCACTTTTCCCTCTGCATATTACCCTGTCCTGATTCAGTTATAGTCTTCCAAGATTGCTGATGACCTTGCCTTAATATGCATAGATTTTTCTTTGTAAACTGTTTCACCTTCATACTATTTCTCCATTCTACAAATATCTTTATTGACTAGATGTGTTTCATTCTCAGCAACTACTCTACTTTTTAATTCTAAGTCCTCGGCTTGCTAACAAAATATTTACTAATAAATAAACAGGGTTCTGTCTGCTGTGGCTGTCTCCTAACCCAGGATGGCCAATTGGCATGGCCGGACCTCTCTGCCAATGATCTCTTTCCCATGCTGAATCCTGAGTGCATTCAGGAGTTGCTGTGCTATGTGGCCTGCTCCCAAAGGGCACCAGGAGTGCCTGGCACTACAACAGGGTGCATGACTGCATTTGCATGGCTGGGAGTAGTGTTTTAGTGTGTTAGTATGCAATTAGCCACTGAGTTCAGTCTTCAAAAGTACCTCTAGGAGAACTTTGATAGTTCAGAGCCTGATCTAGAAAGGCATTAACAGGACAACACATGTTATCCATTCTGGCACGGGCAAGAATAATGGTATATATATATATATATAGCATATAGTGTATATTATATTAATACATACATGCTATATATACTGATACTATTCACCTTTGTTCAGGTGAATATAATATAGTTATATATTCACTACGTATAATCTTTATTGTATATGTAATCTGTAATATATGTGTAGCATATTTATTTTATATATGACATAAATTATAGATTAAATATATATAGATAATATATGAGGGTAGTTTGTTATTAGGGAAATTTCCAGAGGCCAGTAGAGAGGGGAGAAAATCAGCTATGCTGTCCTGTAGGAAATACAAAAAAAAAAAAAAACCCACAAAAAAAACCCAAAAACAAACAAAACAAAAACTTTATAAGACTTTTTCCTCTGAAAAAAAAAAGAGAAACATATTCCTCTAACAACTGGAGTGTTTCTTTGGATCTCTATTTTGAAGTTAACGAACAGTTTTATCGCAGCACAACATGGGTCAGTAGGTAAAAGGGGACAACAGCAGCAGCTCTCATTTGCAGTATGAGGATTCAAGCTCAAATACATTTCCTATGTGAGGGAACTTGACCTGCCCTGCAGGGGTAAACTATATAAAATTAATAGGCCACATTCAGATCCACTAGATTATGTCAACCACTTACGAGGCTGTAAATCTTCAGCTAAGGGTAAAATTGGAGCAGATTATGTGAATAACAGTTGTGGGCCAAAGTGAATATGCATCAGAATGATGTCCTGGGTGAGTAATTATGACACTATTTAGGAAAATGTTTGGTTTCTGACCCCATCTCAGGTCAGAGATGGGTGTTATAAAAGAAGATAGACATTTTCTGCAGGAAATGATCCCTGAAGCAGGAACTGGTGAGGGAAGCTGATGGACATCTGCATGAGGCTGGATGCCCAGCAGAGCCAGCCATAGCTGAAAGGCATCCTGTAACCTTGTACTGTGGAAAGCACATTTTCCTGAGGAATGCTGCTGTTGCTGATATTTGAACTAACAGGGTAGAAACCTCACTTGTGGGTGGGTGAAAACTTAGCTCACAATGTGGACAAAAATAGATATGTCTAAGTGTCCGAATTTTCCTGGTAGAGTATAGGGACATCAGTCTTAGGACTTCATGATTTTTAGGGATTAGGTAACCATCAATTTGGGGTTTTGAGGATCTTTGTTTTCTTTCTCTGGCAAAGATATTAGTAGAATTTAAATCCCTTCATGAATCAAGTTCCAAATTCAGCTCAGACTCTTAAACCTGTCTCCACTTTTGGTATTTCAAGCCTTATTTCAAGTCCTTGTTACAATTTTTCCTCTGGAAATGCCGTTCCCAGTGATGAGAGGACTTGCTGAGAACTTCTTGCCTTGGGGCCCCCTCTAGTGGGTAATGACTCACACCGAGCAGCACCAAAAGTGACTTTATTTGTGTCACTTCTTTGAGAAATAGAAAGCAATAAAAGGAGCTGATGTGAAGAACCCTACAGAGCCTAATAATTGCAAACAAAATCACTGTGTCTGTATTCTTCTCCTGCTGACATTCATTTTTTTTCTCTCTTTCTCTCCAATGTTACTTTTCATTTGATGTGGAAGCATTTTCATTACTTTGCAGAAGGAAACCCAATCCTGAAAAGTATAGAAAAAACAAAAATCTTCCATTATTTCTGCACTCCTGGGCATGTTGTTTTGTTTTAAAGGAATGTCTGCATTATTTCACTGAGTATTCCACAATCACTGGTGAATGATTCAATATAAAATTTTCCATGAATTAAGCAGCTTATGAGGAAACCTTGAAAGAAGGAAACATTCCAGAAGTAAAAGGTCGGTCAGTGCCAAATGTTTAAAATATGTATTTTATTTTGACAGAACTGCTTATATTCATGATTGCTAAAGAAGTAACCACATTCAGAAAAGCCTTGTGAACTGCTTGTCGTACATGCGTATTAGGAAAAGAAAATAAGACTTGAGAAATGAAAAAGAGTTTTACATCTCTATTCAAGTAACTTTTACAAATGACATTTTTCTAGCCCATCTGCCATACAAATTTAGTGAGCCAAATTTGGATCTCAATTGTACTTAAGTAGTTCAGCATAACCCGAGGGAGTAAGACGGATAGCTAGGCAGAACATATGGTCTTGGCTGTCTAAAAACTTGCTTTTTAAAAATAAAAAATGAAAATAAAGAGGAAATAGCTAGACTCTGGTAAGAATAAAGCTGTTTTCTCTGGCAAATGTGTATTATAGGACTAGTTATTTTCAAGACAATTTCTGTGTCTATACTTTCAGAGAGGATCACAAGGGATGGAGAGTCCTAAGCACAAGGACTGAGCAGTCCTGACATTTTATGACAGGGTAAGGACTTATTTCACAAAGGGCTGCTTATTTTCATTTAACGGCGTAGTCAAGATATTTAACAAACACTAGAAAGACAACACAGCCAGGCTGCAGAGAGTCCTGTAGGTTTCTGCAGAGCCTTGATGATAACTTTTTAACACAGATTGTGGGGGAGGCAATGAGGAGCGGTGGGTTACTGGACCTTGTACTAACAGATAGAGAGAGACTTGTTGGAGATATGAAGGTGCAGGGTAGCCTTGGCTGCAGTGACCATGAGCTGGTTGAGTTCAGAATCCAATGGGCTGTAAGTAGCCTTGCAATCATGGACTTCAGGAGGGCCAACTTTGACCTCTTCAGAGACCTCCTCAGAAGAATTCCATGAGCTAGGGCTCTAAAAGGTAGGAGGGCCCAAGACAACCGGGCCCAAGAGAGCTGGTCAGTATTCAAGCAGAACTTCCTTCACGCTCAGGAGCGGTGCATCCCTTTGAGTAAGAAGTCAGGCAGGGTGGGGCAGGAGGCCTGCGTGGATGAGCAAGGAGCTGCTGGCAAAACTCAAACAGAAAAGGGCACTATACAGAAAGTGGATAAAGGCCAGGCTCCTTGGGAGGAATATAGGAATGTTGTCTGGGAATGCAGGGATGTGACAAGGAAATCTGTGGCACATTTGGAATTACATCTGCCAAGGGATGTTAAAAATAATAAGAAGAGCTTTTTCAAATATATCCATGGTAAAAGGAAGATCAGGGAAAATATGGGCCTGCTGGTGAATGGCGTGGGTGCCCTGGTTACAAAAGACACTGAAAAGCAGAGTTACTGAATGTCGTCTTTGCTTCAGTGTTTACCAAAGGCAGCCCTCTGGAATCCCAGACCCTAGAAACCAGAAAAGGTGCCCGGAGAGAGGAAGACTTCCCCTGGGTAGAGGAAGACTGGTTCAGAGAGCACTTAGGGAAACTTGACATCCATAAATCCATGGACACTGATGGGATACACCCCAGAGTACTGTGGGAGCTGGCAGGTGTTACTGCTAAGCTGCTTTCCATCACATTTGAGAGGTCATGGAGAATGGGGGAGGTCCCAGAAGACTGGAAGAAAACCAGTGTCACACCAGTCTTCAAAAATGGCAAGAAGGAGGACCCAGGCAACTACAGGCCAGTCAGCCTCACCTCCAACCCTGGAAAAGTCATGGAGCATCTCATCCTGGCTGTTGTCTCCAAACATGTGGAGGATAAGAAGGTGTTCAGGAGTAGTCAGCATGGATTAATCAAAGGAAAATCATGCTTGACTAACCTGATGATAGTCTTCTATGATGGAATGACTGGCTGGGTAGATGAGGGGAGAGCGGTGGATGTTATATATTCAGATTTCAGCAAGGCTTTTGACACCGTCTCTCACAACATCCTCCTGGGCAAGCTCCGGAAGTGTGGGATAGATGAGTGGATGCTGAGGTGATTTAACAACTGGCTGGATGGCAGAGCCCAGAGGGTGGTGATCAGCAGCGCAGAGTCTAATTGGAGGTCTGTTGCTCGCGGTGTCCCCCAGGGGTCAGTCCTTGGTCCAGTCCTGTTCAATTTATTCATCAATGACCTGGATGAAGGCACAGAGTGCTCCCTCAGCAAGTTTGCTGATGATACCAAACTGGGAGGAGTAGCTGATACCCCAGAGGGCTGCGCTGCCATCCAGAGGGACCTGGACAGACTGGACAACTGGGCAGTGAAAAACCTCATGCAATTCAACAAGGCCAAGTGCAAGGTCCTGCACCTGGGAAGGAATAACCCCAGACACCAGTACAGGCTGGGTGAGGGAGCTGGGCCTGTTCAGCCTGGAAAAGAGAAGGCTGAGAGGGGACCTGATCAGTGTATATAAGTACCTCAAGGGAGGCAGTGAGGAGGATGGAGCTGGCCTCTTTTCATTGGTGGCCACTGACAGAACTAGAGGTAATGGCCACAAGCTGAAACACCAAAAGTTCCACAGGAACTTAAGCAAAAAAATTTTAACAGTGAGGGTGACAGAGCACTGGAACAGGCTGCCCAGAGAGGTTGTGGCATCTCCCTCTCTGGAGATCTTCAAAACCCACTTGGATGCAGTCCTGTGCCCCGTGCTCTAGGTGACCCTGCATGTGCAGGGGGCTTGGACTAGATGACTCCTAGAGGTCCCTTCCAACCTTAACGATTCTATGGCTCTATGATTGCATGAAACTCCCAAGAAAGAGATATTGAGGGACAAATGACAGTCTGACTCAAATAAAAAGAGCGTTATTAGGAAAGAAACCTTTTTAAAAAACTTCGCTGAACCACACTTTTGCACACCTCTTGGATTTATTTTTTTATTCTTGCTTTTTTCTTAATTTAGTGGAAAACAAAATGGATGAGTGACTGACAGGGTCAAGAAGGCTTTCTTTGCCTTGAAATTCTGACTCTACAAGGAGTATACTCTAAAGGAAGAAAAATGAATGTGTATGTGAGACTGATAAATAATTTATCCTTCTTCTATTTGACATCATATCCGTTTGTACCATTCTTGATTATTTTTTGACATTTCTTTTTTTTTTTTCCTCTGTGGTTTCTTTAACAAATGCCCCTGTTGCAGCACATGTACACTTTTCTCTTTGGATTGCCTAGTTGATTTTACACTGTCTCAGGAGTCACGTAGAGAGTGAGACACATCTTTTTCTGTGCAAATCCTATGCTTATCGGAGTGGAGAAACTCTAATTCTTTTTTTCTGTGCTCTGCTGTTTTTTGGTCCACAGAGGCTAAAATAGTTTTTAAAATAAATGATCCTGGCAGAAATGGCTTTCAGAATAAATGGTCTGAAGCAAAGTACTGGTGTTACAGCTGCTGTAAAGGTCCCACAGGAGCTATTCCTCTGACCAACAGTTGTCCTAGCTCTGCTCCCCAAGAAAGGCATGAAGGGCTGGCAGAGGTGAATGCTGATAATGTTTTTAAAAAATAGATCTTATTTGAGGGAACCTTTGTATCCCAGCTATATCCCACTGTAGACTAGACAGAAAAAAGTCTTTTTCACTATAAGATAATTTCTAAGTTTCAGAATAGTTCTGGAATGGAAGCAACTCATGATATGGCAGACAAAAGACCCTCTCTTGACCATACTGAGGGACAAGTCCTAGTCTTGGCCTCATGTATCCTATCTGGAGCAGTTAATACCGAAGAGTAAGACCTGCAGTAGGACTGCAGAGAGATGATCCCAAACACTGATCACATGAGGGTGAGGGGTGGAGATGGCAGATGCAGGCAGTGTGCTAACCTCCAATGCACATGCCTGAATATTCCACCGTCTCTTATGTTGGCATAAGTCTAATGTTGCTTTCTTCACACCAAGTTTAGGTATCCATCATCAGGCAGAAATGTATGCTCAGCCTCTTCTCTTCTCCGACCTTGGGCTTGGCAGGGGACGAGTATCATTAAGACCAATGAGGTTTTGGGAGCAGCTTCACGTACAGCTGCCTGGCTGGTGCATGCCTGGCCTCACCTCCTCACAACATCAGTTTTTATCCAAATATTTCCTCTCAGACCTGAGTGATGGATCCACACAAGCTGGTGTTGATCCGAGCTATGGTATCCACATGAGGCAGTGCAGTGCCTTGTGGTAATATAGCTGTGTTAATCAGTGTTTATATGTAAGCTTATAAATCTGTATAAATCTTATTAACTCATGTTTATAAACGTGCTGATGTAACTAAACTGCTATTGGTCCTGAAGAAGCCTAACTGGTGCAAATTAGGTGCATCATTGCCTGGTATAGATATAACGTGACCATCTGCTGGCAGTAACTTACTTTGCTTATACAGGCTGCAGACATGTTAGCTCTCTTACTGTTGAATGTAAACTAATACTTAATATACTTTAAGTAAGATATTTGATATGAAATTCAATATCTATCGAGGATATGGCAGCATGAAGTTTAGATAATTAGCAGAAATAGTTGCTCACTAAAATGTATTTATTTGAAACCAGAGCTTGAGATTCGTAATATCTTGCAAAAGTTAAATGAAGCTTTAAAAGAAAATTGGCTGCTCTAAAGTGCTAATTGTCTAAATGCCAGTATGCTAAGTGCTAATATGCTAAATGTGCTCTGTTATTTTGGATTCCTGACTCACATAATGCTATATTTTATATGTTAAGTAAGAGAGTAGATATTTCCTGCTCAATGCAGTTTCACTGACAGCTGACAGCAAGCAGTATATTTAAAGAGAAATCAGTGGGGTGGAGGAGAGTTTCGCCTGTTTTCTTTTACAGATGTAACTTTTCTGTTAAAAAAAAAACCACTTTATCATTATTATTGAAATGTATTTCTGCACCACAGTTTTACTCCATGATGAAAGATAATTTCTGGGCTCCAAGGGACTCCCTGCTGGGCCTCCCTCCCCCAGCCCTGGCCCTATCTCAGTCCACCCCCTAGGCCTTTTGGTACCCAAAGAAGGTGTATGGATGGTATGATTAGTTATGTTGATAAGTTTTATGTAAACCTGCTTGTTCTGTGTCTTGTAGATGGGGCAAAATGCTGGCATTATCTTGTTCATCCTTCTCTCATCCCCTTGGTTGGTACTAGTGATGGAAGATTTATTTCTTTTTCTTTTCTTTCTTGTGGATTATTAAAAGAGGGAGAAGGAGAGGTAGCAAAAAGGAATAATTAACAAGGCACTCAGCAAGACAGTAGATGTAATATTGAAACAGCTGCTCTGTCTCACCAGAGATTAGGGCTTTAGTGGGATATTTCCAGGTAGGTCTCATAAGGCACCATTGTTTCCCAGGGCATGTGACACTCTGGGAAATAGCTGGCATGCTTCCATTGGACAGGGACTGCACATATGCCTTTTCTCCTAGTAGGGAGATATATGTGTAGTGAATTATTCTCTTCTCAGTGCCATTGAAAAAAAAAAAAAAAACCACCAAAACTGGGAATAGAGAAGTATTTCTCTTCCAGGATGAATCATGCATAAGACATAGATACACTTCATCAGAGATCCACAGAAAAACACCATTATGCCATTTCGTGTTGTACATCTAACCTCTCAAAATAAGACCCTTCCATGTACTGCTGCTTGATAGTTCTTTTATGATCCTGTGAAGAAGTGACCTTCCATGCTGTCAGTCTCAAGACTCTCTACTAGTTGCTGTCACATTCAATGTTATGTTGTTTACTTCTTTATATATTCACTCTACCTAAGATTAAGCCTGAAAAAACATCTACAAAATATAATGTACTGCCTTTCGCTATCAATAGAGCTAAAGTTCAAGTTGAGGTTTTTATATCATGTTACAGGGATGCAATGCACTCTTTCTCAGTTAGCATTCCCCAGAAAGCCTCTGAAAAGATTATAATCCTATGGTTCCTTCTGCCATGCTTACCCTTTCTGCAAGATTCACTCTGACATACCACTTGAAACTGCTTGTTCTGGTGCTTAATAACTGTCTTGACTTACATCTATCTCTGATTGACTATCCAAAGGTCAACACATAATACCAGCTTCATAGTTTACTTCTTGTATTTTCTGTTGCTTACTTGTATTTTCGAAGGAGTCACTGTTTTTTCTCCCATCCTCCCATGCAAGTAAGTATTGAAGTCAAACCCAAAAGACAAGGAAGAATTATTCTCTGGAAATGCCCAAATTAAGATAGATTTACAAAAAATCTAACTAGGTACATGCAAGTGGTACTTTGATCACACATTTTTTCAGTTTCATGATGTCACCATATCAACATAATTGACTTAACTGAACAGATCATGATGGACAAATGAGATGACCCTGATAATTTATCTGCCCTCAAACTCTATCTTTCTATTCAAAAATTCTCATGCCTTGAAAGCACTAAACATGATTTTGGGCAAGAATCTGTCACACTGAGTTGTCCTAAGCAATCCCAGTGGTTGCTGTGATCTTACGTTGTTGAATTGTCCTCTCGTAAACGCCCAGACATCATGACGACTGTGCTGAGCTCGATATTTTCCTCTCCTGCACTCCTGTAGTATTCATGTCACTTGGGGAACCCTGCCAAAGAATGGGATCAGGTACAAGTGTAACCAGACAGGCCACCCAGGACAGGACAGCTGTCCTGAGCATTCAAAGTTCTGCATTCTGTGCAGCTCTGATGTGACCTAGGCCTCAAGATATTTATTAAGGTGGAAGAAAGCCTTTTTTGGTCCTGAAGCTCACCGAATCTATCTACCTGTTACTTAGGATAGAATCCACAGTGGTACCTGATGTTGCCTTAGTTCCATATAATCATATTGTAATAGAATACAAAATATCAGTCTCTGTATTACCTGTGAAGAAAGGATTTCCCTGCCACTGTGCAATACCAGACTCCACTGTGTGCAATAATATCAAGCTGTCTGTGTATACGGAACTTATAACCTCCTCAGAATAAAGTTAAGAATCATGAAAAAGTAGCTTTACTCAGATATCAATAAAGTTTATCAATAATATCCAAAAAATAAATAAAAAATCACAATATCAA